>CABHPQ010142183.1:0-16644 GCA_902168405.1 Peromyscus aztecus | reverse complement strand
CCAATTCTGGAGGCATATTATGAACTCTCTATAGTGTACTATCAAACATGTTCCTCATAATAACTTATCCTCTTTTCAATATGGTGCTGGTTAACAGAAATCCAAACAGTTCTTGTCAAATAGTCAAAATCTGAATCTTTGTGATACTCATATTCCCACTGAAAAAAATCAATCTGTTCCTGACTATGCATTTTTTAAAAAAATTACCAAAATTCTTCACAAATATACATTTACCAACATTTGTTGAGTTGTAAAACCAAATACAGTGTAGTTATGACACATATGTTCCTTTAGAAGACTAGTTGACGTTTCTTAAAGCGTAAGGCCAATGACTCTTGGACCAAACATAGTCTGTTCCCAGCTTAGCAAATCTCTTCGTGGCCAGTGAAATCTTTGCTGATCAGAGAGCTTCTCTCTAGTTTTCAAAGTTAGAGTCACTATCTTAAAATTCTTCACTATCAGCCTCATACATTTTTTTGAGACCGGATTTCACCATGTAGTACTAGCTCATCTGGTACAATATGTAGATCAGGAGGGTCTTAAACTCATAGAGATCCACCTGCCTCTGCTTGCCAGTACTGGGATTAAAGGTGTGGGCCACCATGTTCTGCAGTTTGCACTATCTTCAAGAGCTTCTGCGACACAGCCCAGAGCCCGTGTTGGTGTACCTTAATAAAAGTATTTTTATTAATTATGAAAACTGAATTTATTTATTCATGCTTTTAGCAAGGTCTGAATTTGTTATCTGCCAAATTCTTACAAACTGAAGGTCAACTGTGTTCTGACATAGGACCCAGTCACTGTGTTCTGGTCCATGACATAGAAACACTTAAGAGCTTAGATAAGGGCTGTCCACCTCCTTCAACAGTTCCGGCAGAACCTGTGGTACTTTCAGTAGGACATGAATACAGTTCTACCAATGGAAGTTAGCCACATGACATTATCAGACTAAGTTAAAATATGTTTTACAGGTATGGTTTAGTGTTGATGAAAGAGTTCTCAGTCAATTACTAACAATAATCTGCATCTTTCTACTTCCCCTCCCCCAGGGAAAAGAAAATATCATGGAGCATGGGCTCAAAAGATATCTATTCATTAGCCCTTGTTAAATAACTCTGAATAGTCTGTTACTATTTTATGTCCCAAATTAAAAGTCATTCAAGTTCAAAGTATTTTCAGTTATAAATATGTTCAAGATCCCTGGTGAGTTTGTTACTGAACCAGATGGCTGACAAATATGCAGAGTTCCACCTAATCTAACTTTTTATCTTAAAATAATTGAGTTTTTCCTCTTCTCATGGAGGAGAAGGTAAGCAAGCTGTGTAAGGAGAAAATGGTACTGACACTTGCTAGTGTTTTATCAAGTGATTTGATGTGAGTCAGTCTTGGTCAATGTGGGAGGAAATTATGGATCACAAGATTTCCAAGCCTGCTGGCGATCTCCACTCTGCTAAAAAAAAAAATGACTGTTGAGTATGTAATCTGTCCTACTGGAAATGCTGAGAGCCCACAAATATTTAAAAACTACCAACTTCCAGGTTTGGCTTTTTTTGATTGCTCTTGCCAGGTACATCTTTCTGAAGTTCTCAAACTATTTTCTGCCATTTCACACACAAAAACAAAAACAAAACACAGCCATACAATGTAGAGATTCATGATGTAGTCCAATAATATTGTGAAGTATATGTTTGTATTTCTTATCAAATACAGAATTATTCATTCACACTCTTACAATTTTTTATTTCCCCCACAAACCCAAGGGCATACTCAAAAGTCACCCATATGGAGGCTGAATTAAAGCAAACATATGCAATTCTTTAACATCCCTGTAATCTAAAAGAGGTTGAGATACATGTTCCCAAAAGGACATCACTGTTTTCCAAAAGCAGAAAATGATGCAGTAGGTAAGAAAATAGAGGATGGGAGCTGTGATAAAGACAGCAGATGTGAAAGAATGAGTGAACTTATGCAAGCAGAAGCCATCTGTGCACAACAATGTGTTGCTGCTGAGTAAGCACAGAATTTATATCCTATCTGGAGCACCATTGGTGAGCATCCAGACCTGTGTCTGTCCATCACCCACCCACTGGTCTATACCTTGAGAGTCTTCTAATCCTATTACCTGATCTATCCAGAATGGAAGAGATGTGTAATTGTAGAAGAAGGAAATCCCCTTCTCTGAATAGCTAATACAGAATCAGAAATATGAGGGACCACAATCCCTTCGTAAATTCTCTTTCTCTTTGTACACATTCTATTAGCAAACAATAAAAGTATAGTAACTACATTCCAAAAGAAAGACTCAGAATCTGATAGATTCAGTTACTGGTTGAAAATCACCTACTCTGGAATTCATATAATATAGCAAAATTTTGGTTTAATTTTCTTTACAAATACAATCAAATCTGACAAGCATGTGACTGAAACAATTACTCTATGCTAAATATTAAAGATGGTGTTATAGCTGTGATACCCTGAGAAGAAAAACACTGAACCCCATATCCACTCATAATTCCTGTAAATAAATGACTCTACACTGAAATACTGCTTTCAAAAACTCAGTGTTTCCTAGTGGTCCTTGCCACCAGAAATAGCCAAAGAATGGGAAAATGTTTTCCACCATAGTCTCACTTCTCACTGGAACCAGAAAGCTAACCAGTTCTATTAGAGTTCAGTTACAGTTCAAAAGCTCAGGGACCAGTGTCGCTATTGCCTAGCCTCCATTCATGTGATGTTAGCCAGATTAAAAGTGATGAAGGAATGTTATCATTATGGTGCCCATGCACAGCACATATCCATGCCATCATTGTCTCCTGGCTTAATTCCCTCAGGCTTGAGAGATGAGAACAGTAGCCTGAAAATCCTAGATAACCTGAACACAATGAGCTGCCATCTTACCCACCTCACTATCAACAGCCCCTCTGCGATGAGTTGATTTTGATGAGATTTCCATGAGCATTTCATGACTCCAGTTTTACCAGGGATATTTAGTTTTTGACCCTTTGGCCTTGTTTGCCTCCCCTATCCACAAAACAGTGCATATTGCTATGTCTTATTATGCCACTTTCCAAGTGAAAGCAATACCAAATACACAGAAGGCTGTGATTTCTACCCAATGGAAAAAATTCCACTTCCTTAATGATTGAGGACTGTTCTTAAACAAGGTTATAAAATTACTGTCCACTTCTTTCTGTTTTAGGCATTATTATCTACAAAACACACAAATAATTTCTTTCTTAGTAAATTGGACACAAATGCTGATTGAATCTGAGGTACTAATGTGTAGTAAATGGGTGCTCCCTCTCTCTATTGGCAGAGCCATCAACTTATATCATTCATTCTTTCAGGACTTGCCCTAACCCAGTGTCCTACCTAAAACCTTTCATTTGATGATGACTTGCTCCAAATCTGTGATTTGATGAAGCAGAAACACCCAAAACTCACAAAAGGCATCTCAGGATATACACACAATTCATATATAGTATTTATATGATCATTTTCACCAGGACTCTCAAAGTTTATAGTCTATGATTTTTTTCATTAAAGTGAATTAGAGCTATGTCCCAAATATTTGAAATATTGTTCCTCTCTGCTGAGTCAGTTGCTGTGGTGGGTTGAATGAGAATGGCCCCCATAAGCTCATATATTTGATTGTTTGATTCCCAGTTGATGGACAGCTTAGGAAGAATTAGGAGGTATCTTAGTTAGGGTTTCTATTGCTGTGAAGAGACACCATGACCATGGCCACTCTTATAAAGAAAACATTTAATTGGGGTGGTTCACTTACAGTTCCAGAGGTTCAACCCATTATCATCTGTCTGGATTATTTAAAAAACAATTTTACATGGTGGTTTAAAGTATTTATATTCTACCATTTAGAAATCCATTATTAAGAAGTAAGTGATTAGACCAACTCTACACCTTGTTACAACTGATTTATTTGGATATGCATGCTGCATCTTTATTCCTGGTCTTCCTGTACTCCTTATGTGTACTTTGCTAGCTGAAAACATTGTGCCCATAAATTCATCAGTAAGTAAATTAATTCTATATAAATATTTGTCTTATTTAAATAGTATGAAATCACAGCTTATATTTTTTGCAAGGATTACTTATCTAGAAATAAAATTATTTCTAGATATAAGCCTAGTTTTCAAAAAGTAATAAGATATTTTTCATTTAAGATACTTTCACCCCTCTAACCAAATTTATCATGAGTAAAATTATCACTTGGTGTATTAGAAAAGCTCACTGGCAACCACAGGAATGCTATCCCCTAAAGACAAAAGACCCCATCAATGTCAGTCAAAAGGATGAGTTAGGCAGGTGTTGTGTGGCCCCCAAGGCTTAAACACTTTTTACATAATGATGGCATAAATTAAATTCATCAAAACAATACAATAATCACAGTTACAATTACAATTAAATCAGTGATTCTTGGTACATATAAGGATAATACAGAGTATCCCAAACCCACTCCCAAAAGGACCTCCTTTTTCAGAAATATAGCCACTCCATTCTTGTTTGATGAAGTATGTCTTGCTTGCTTAGAAACCTCAAATGGCCTGACCAAAGATGCCCATGCTGCCAGGGCATGTTGACTCTACTCAGCCAGCCACTGTTGTCACTCACTGTTTCTAACAGTGGAGCCCCGGAAAACCTCCCCTCAAATGTGTCACCTTGGAATACTGACCCCAGTAAGCTGAATAAATTAGAGATAAGCACTTAGATGAAAGATGTGTGTGATCACCTCCCACTCTTTCCATGGAAACTTCAGTGTCCTGTCTTATGTCAGGAGGGAAGGATGGCTACCCAGGAAAACAGAAAAACAAAAAACAAAACAAAACAAAAAATCAAACAGAACTAGGTCTTAATAATTTCCCCCAAATTTATTGTCATTGAATGATGCTTCTTTCATTTAAAAACATCACTTTTCTACAAAAGGAAAAACTTCTACACAAATATTAATTCTTCATCAAAACTAAGTACTGTTATTTCCCCAGGTTTTAGGAGCTTCAGTTTTTCAAAACTCCGAGTAGAATGAAATTTTGAGTAAAAAATTGTTGTTTCTCTAGCTAATTTTTCTTTCGTGTGGTGGTTACAAGCCATGAGCTATGGGTGTAAGGAAGTTACTGTTTTTTCTACATTATGCAAATATGAGATGGGAGTCAAGTCTTAAGGGTTGAAAAAGTGTGACGTGAGAGCCACATAACAGCAAAATGATTTGGGAGATTCAAGAATTTATGGGACCAAGGAACTTAAGGAGTAGCTAGTCTGAGGCTGAGAATAGTATACGAGATAGTATAAATGATTATGGACTCATTGCAGTGGCCACCATCAAAACCCAGAAGATAGCGACTACCCGTACTCTTTGGAGTGGCTCCTACCAAAACACAGAAGTTTTGCAATGATACAGACACTGGAACTCCTAAGAATGGTGACAGGTGTTTGAAATATTCCTAGCCTGCAGAAGAGCATGGTAACTCCTGTAAAAGTTCAAATTGGAATTACCATATGGTATACTGGTACTTCTGTGTGTCTATTGTCAAAATCCAAAGCACCATATTGAAGAGATAGTTATGCATCCATTTTTCATTTGGTATCAGGAGAGTGCTGATTGAAAGAATCACAGCCATGGTTACCTTTTAAGAGGTTTATTGGGAGAGAGGTGGGGGGGGAGAGGGAGAGAGGGGGGCCGATGGGAGGAAGGAGCAGAAAGGAAAGAGAGGGACACACAGAGGCCCTCCCTCCTCTCTCCCCCCTTAGGCTGGGGCACTGTCACAGGCTGATGATGTAATTAAGGACATAATTAAGACTTTCACTTATTATAAAAAAGCAGGTAGATGGGAATAGGGGCGATGGGAATAGGGGCGTCATTCCTGTCAAAAACTGCTTCCAGCTGACTGTTGGACGTTGGTTGGCTCTGGGGGGAATGGAGAAGGGGAGTTTTCCGAGGTAGACAGGCATTGTGGGATGCTGTCTGTCATCCATTTGTTCTGGAGACGTGTATCCCTCTTGGCTGTGGCTGGGAACTTTCTCTTTGACAAGATGTTGATGATCTCTGGACTCCAGTTCTGTGTTGGTCCTGTACCATTAGCTGAACAGTGAGTTAGAACAGGGAACCGGGAAGAGAAAAGCTTGTAATGAGTGGGTGGAGTTAAGGTGAGTTAGGGCGAGTCATAGAAACCGCCCAAGCCAGCCCATTTGAGCCCGCCCACTGAAAAGGTTGCACGTGGAGACACAGAAGTGGGGAAGGAGAAGGGTTTAGAACTTTAGCAGAAAGCTTGGAGATAAAGTAACTTCTTATTTGCCTGTTCGCTGGCAGAAGTTCCCACAACTCTGTTATGTGGCCAGGTTTACTGGTGCCCGCCCCTATCTGCCAGTGTATCTGCCCCTTTGTCTCATGGCTGTAGGCAAGAGAAAAATAAAAAATTAAAATAACAAACCGGGGTCAGACTATAATCTTGGGTGTCCCCAAAGAGTGGAGAGAGACCCATGAATCAGCTCAAGTCACGAGTCCTCTTCATCAAGGGATCGTGAAGGCTGCGACTGTACTGCAGTTGGTCCATCGTTGAACCCTAGACACCATTTACTTCCTCGTCAGGAGCGAAAATGTGCCTGCCATTGCCAGTACAGCCCGAGGACAACCCCCGGGGTGTCTGTCGCAAAGAATATAGCTCAGACTATAGCTGCGAGAACAGCAGACTTACTGTGGTAAAGAATCATGGCGGTAGCGGTGCGGTAGCGGTGTGGAGGTCCAGCAGAGGCTGCGAGGGATGTGCACGCACTCGTGGTCTCGCTGGATGGGGTAGAGGCAACAGCGGTCACAGCAGGTCCTCCGTGCTTGGTGATGTATCCAAGTCTGAACGGCACCAATATTGGTTTCATGGCGCGCTGCTCATGGCGGGCCACTGCCGGCGGCAGCCATGCCGATGGAGGAGCGTGCTGAAGGAGGAATCACAGGCCATGGTTACCTTTTTAGAGCTTTATTGGGAGAGGGGGGAGAGGGGGGAGGGGGAGAGGGAGAGAGGGGGTCAACGGGAGGAAGGAACGGAAAGGAGAGAGAGGGATGCACAGAGGGCCCACCTGCTTTTTAGGCTGGGATGCCGTCGCAGGCTGATGACGTAATTAAGGACAGAATCTTACATTACTTTATTCTGAGCACATCTTTGTAGTGCCTTAGCAAATAGGACAGCATGGTAACTTTACTAGTAAATGTAGGACTAAAGGCAAAGTCTACACACCCAAAATGTAAGACTAAAAATGAGGAGGGTTGCAGGTTATAACACACTTTGGAATAACCAGACATTTGTGTTCTTTGCCTAAGGCTTCTTGGATTCAGTTTAGCTGTCAAGCTAATAAGTAACCTTTTTATTTCCTCTATACATCAGATCCTGAGAACAATGTCAGAAGTATCTGAAAACTGAAACATGGAGCAAGCAAAGTTTGGCAGCTAACACTGTTAAAGGGGCCATACTTGAACATTCCTATAGGAAAAAAAAAATCATAGCTCAGCAACCAATGACATCTTCAAAGTAGCTGAGATTTTTGCCTTATTCTTAAAACCCTATTTCTGAACCAGTCTGAACCATTCTGAACTGGATTGGACCAGTCTGAATCGGATTAAATTGGTCTGAACTGGATTGAATTGTTCTTAACCAGATTGAACTGGTCTGAACCGGATTGAACCAGTCTGAACAGGAAGGAATCGGTCTGAGTTGGTCTAAACCGGTCTGAATGGGTCTAAACTGGTCTGAACCAGTCTAAACTGGTCTGAAACAATCTGAACCGTTCTGAACCAGAATGAACCGGTCTGAACCAGTCTCAATCAGTCTAAACCAAATGAACCAGTCTGAACCAGATTGAACCAGTCTGAACCAGTCTGAACCGGATTGAACCGGTCTGAAACAGATTTAGACCAGTCTGAACTGATCTAAACCGGATTGAACTGTTCTAAACTGGATTGAACCAGTCTGATCCAGATTGAACCGGCCGAAACCTGTCTGAACTGGTCTAAACCAGATTGAATTGGTCTGAAAGGGTCTGAGCTGGATTGAACTGGTCTGAACCAGATAGAAATGGTCTGAACCAGACTGAATCTGTCTAAACCAGATTGAGCCGGTCTGATCTGGTCTGAACCAGATTGAACCTATTTGTGTGTACATGATTTGCCGAGGGGGTCACATAGCCACAGTCCATGCATGGAGATCAGAGAATAGCTGCTGGCAGCCCACATAAAAGGGCATGGAAGAAGGAAAGTTTTCCTTTTTGCCTACTTGTCCTCACTTTTATTGGCAAGTTCATCTATCCTGATGCTAAGGCATTACTTCCCTCGCATTAGAACCTACTTCTTCAGGATTCTGGAGTAGACTGAAGACCAGCTGAGATGTACAGTCAACTACTGGATTATTGGCCTTTCTGTCAGGAGACAGCCATTGTTGGAGTAGCCGGCTGCAGCCTGTAAGGCACTCTAATGAAACCTCTTTTTATTTGTGTGTGTATATCCATCTATTGGTTCTGTCCCTCTAGAGAAGTCTGACTAATACAGCGGGGGTGATTTTTTTTGAGACAGACTGGGTCTCTTGTAGCACAGGCTGACCTCTAACTTACTGTGTAGTCCGTGTTGGCCTAGAACTTTCCACCTTCCTCCTGCCTCAGCCTGCCACCATCCTCATTGCCATCCTACACTGCTAGTGACAGTGCAATCTTGTACAGCCACTCTGGAAATCAGTATGGAAGGATCTCAGAAAATTGGGAATCCACCAACTTCAAGACCCAGCAATACCACTAATGGGCATATACCCAAAAGATGCTCAGCAACTCCACAAAGATATTTGCTTAACTATGTTCATAGCAGCATTATTCTTAATAGCCAGAACCTGGCAACAACCTAGATGCTCTTCAACTGAAGAATGGATAAAGAAAAATGTGGTACACTTGCACAATGGAGTATTACTCAGCAGTTAAAAAAAAAAAAAAGACATTGTGAAATTTGCAGGCAAATGGATGGAACTAGAAAAAAACATCCTGAATGATGTAACCCAGATTCAGAAAAACAAACATAGTATGTGCTCACTCATAAGTGGATATTAGACACAAAGCAAAGAATACCCAGGCTACAATCCACAACCCAGAGAAGCTAGGTAAAGAGGAGGACCCTAAGTGGGACATGCATAGATTCCTCCAGAAAGGAGAAAGGGTTAAAATATCCTGGGTAAATGGGAAGGGGGGAAGTAGAGGGGAGGAGTTGGGGAGTGGGAACATGAGGGATCAAAACAGCCAAGTATGGGGAGGCATGGAGAGGGTGAGCATGAAAGAGATACCTTGGCAGAGTGAGCCAGTAGGGGGTTACGGAGAAACAAGGTGCTAGAGAAATCTCCAGGACCCCACAAGGAGGTCTCCAGCTAAGACAGCTACTGATGGTGGAGAGGGTGCCTGAACTGGCCTTCCCCTGTAGTCATATTGGTGACGACCCTAATTGTCATTCTAGAACCTACATCCAGTGACTGATGGAAGCAGATGCAGAGACCCACAGCCAAGCACTGGGCTGAGCTCCTAGACTTCAGCTGAAGAGAGGGAGGAGGGATCACAGGAGCAAGTGAGGTCAAGATCATTGTGGGGAAAACCACAGAGACAGCTGACCCAAGCTAGTGGGAGTTCATGGACTCTGGACTGATAGCTGAGGAGCCTGCATGAGACTGAGCCAGACCCTCTGAATGTGAGTGACAGTTGAGTGGCTTGATCTATATGTGGGGCCCCTAGTAATGGGAACAGGACCTATTCCCAGTACATCAACTGGCTCTTTAGTGCCCATTCCCTGTGGTAGGATGCCTTACTCAACCTTGATGCAGGAAGAGGGGCTTAGTCCTGTCCCAACTTGTTATGCCAGCCTGTGTTGACTACCCAAGGGAGGGCTGACCCACTATGAGGAGTGGATGGGAAGTGGGATGGGGAAGAGATGGGAGGGACGGCAGAAGGGCAAGGAGGGGGAATAGCAGTTGGTATGTACCATGAAAAAAATTAAATAAAATAATTTTTAAAAAAGAATCTTCAAGCTGAATATCTGCTCTTTCCAAGTAGTGTTTCTTGGGAAAGAGTATAGGCATCAACACAGTCTTTAGGCATTTCTGGAGTCAGCCTGACTAGTTGCTACCCTTTTTGGGTTTAAGTGCTCTTACTTTGCATAAATTATCTCATTAGATTTAGTCCTCAAATCAACTCCAGGGAAGCCTCCTGCTCCATCTCTTTGTGGAAGTGAAAATACAAAGTCTCTGGAGACTAAACACGATTTGGATAATTGTACAGGTAGAAGAATTACCCAGTTGGCATCTGAGTTCATGCCTCTCTGGCATCTGCCATATCTTTCCCTCCATATCGCTAGCATCCATATGCTACTTTTTATTAGTTAGCTATTGAGGGTTTTTTTGTTTTTTGTTTTTTTTTTTGGTCAGTACTTTCCTTACCATCGCACTTTGCAGCACATATTCTGGGATCTTTCCGTTAGAGGAGACATGCAAATAAACTGAAAATGATGGAGAAATCTACTAACTAGTGTGGGTTTTGTGTTTCAATGGTTAAGTTAAGAAATTAGAGGATTTGGGGCTTGGATATAAAGTATAGGAAGTATTTTATGAGATAGGGTTTGGGGAACTAGGTCCTATTTTTCCATGATGTCAGAGATAGAGAGAATGCACAGTCTTGGAAAGAGGCTTATTAACTATCCATTGCTGTGACAAAATATTTTACAAAACGATTTAAGGACAGAAAGATTGACTTTGACTTAGTTCAAGATGATACCGTACATCATGGTGGCAGGAGACAGCTGGTCACACTGTGTCCACAGTCAAGAAACAGAATAATGAATAGGCAAAGTGCTCAGCCACTTTTCCCTTATAATTGAGTCTGGGCTACTTGCTAGTTGAGTCTGGGCTACTGGCCACATTTAGGAGGGCTCTTTCCATTTCAATTAACCTAACCTACACAGGCAGGCACAGGCATGCCTAAATACTTGTTTCCGTGGTCATTCTAAATCTCATCAAGTGAAAAATGAGGATTAATCATCGCAGAGTTTCTACCTTTGTTCCCAGTCCAGGCTATCATGGAAAAGGAGCACTTGCTGGGCTCTGTGACTCTGCAGCTGGCTGCAGGGAACTGTAAGCTGCTTGTGTAAGATTCTTTTACCCTGCAGGTGCCAGGAGGCTGTTGGATACATCAAGTCAGGATAGGCCATGCGATGTTCCCAAATTATGCAGTTAATCAAATGAGAACAATCTAGAGCTTAGAGAAATCCTGGAGGAGGAAAGGATTGGATAGGAGACTAGACTGGTTCGATGTACCATCTATCTCCCTAAAAGGACTGGACCACAAAACAAACATTATGCTGAATTAGAAAAAACAATGTTATTCTTACTATTAATTTTTACTAGTTTTCTAAGGCTCTCATAGCAAATAAGCACAAACTGGGTCTCCTGATGGTTGTTGTTATTATTTGTTTTTTTGTCAACTGGACACCAGCAAGAGTTACCTAAGGAGAGGGAACTCCAGGACAGAAGGGGACTTAAGGAAGAGAGAGTGTATTTTGGCTTACAGTTCTAGAGAGCTGAGGGGCCATGACGGCAGGGTGGAGGCATAGGGGCCAGCAGAAGACTTGCTTGGAGGCAGGAGTAGAAAGCTGGGGGTCCACAACATTAACAGTAAGTACAGAGCAGAAAGGGTACTGGACGTGGGGTAAGTAAGGCTTTCAATACCTCAAGCCTGACCCAGTGACATACTTCCTCCAGCAAGGCTGTACCTCCCCATAACCTCTTAACACAATATCACTCTCTGGGGATCAGCTGTTCAAATGCCTGAGATTAAAGGGAGCATTTCTCATTAGGGAAACCACACAGTCCTCTCAGGCTTCCATTATCAACTAGGGGGCATCAGTTTCTCAGGAACCTTCCAGGTCTGGGACACATATTGTGACTGCTACGGCATACAGCCTTCTGTGCTGAACAGTCACGGGGATGTCAACCTCTCTAGCAGAAGTTAGCCATAGTGGAACTACTTTGACTGCTGATATACTCGGCCTCAAAGATTGAGCAACTCCTAGGTTCTCAGTCTTAGGTGTAAGACAACTATTATTGGTATTTTAAATATATGTATTTTAAAAATATATGTATTCTTAAAATAAGTATTTCAGTCCATATTTCATCCTATGGATTCTGTTCCTCTAGAGAGCCCTGACTAACACAGTCATGAAGTGCTAAAACCACAGATAACTGGATTAAGTGGAGATGGAGGTAGGTAGGACCAGGGAGGAAGACTTCATGATTGCCAAGGGAAACTCAGACATGATTCAGAGGAGAAAATACTGAAAAGGAAATGCAAGATTTAGGCATGGCTTGGTTTCTTTGTCAGCATTGCAAATGAGTTCTAAAAATAGAACTGTGCCAGAGGTGAACCAAGGCCAATCCAAGCTCCCACTATTCATCTTGAAATGAAGAGCTGCTAAGAGGAGTCACGTGAACCTGGCCGTAGAAAGTAAAATTGGCTTTCAGAGGCAGAGGGTTGGGAGAAACCTGGGCTTGCTTCTTCATATCAAAATGCAGTGCTATTTAGGATTATGAGAACCTGTAGAATCAGGAGAGAAGAGGAATTGGTTCCTGCAATTGTGGAGGTTAAGAAGTTCTACAGCTGCTAACCGGCAGTATGTACATTCATAAAAGCCCAGACATGGATGGCTGAAGTTCCAGTCCAACTGTAGGACAGACCAAGTCTCGTCATCATCATCAGACATCATCACCCCATGATGGTTAGATTTGTGGTGTCAATATTTTTCTCCCTTCCAGATCTTGTGCCTTGGAGACAGTCTCCAGTCCCAAACTATTGAAAGATGGAGCCTAGTGGGTGTTGTCAGTCCTGGGGAATCTCCCTTCATAAATGGATTAGTGTTTCAATTAAAAGGCATTTGGGAATCGGTTCCCACTTCTTTCTTTGCTATATGAGAAACAGCATCCCTTCTAGTGCTCAAGGCACTATTGTAGAATTAGAGACTGAGCACTAATAAACACTCAAACCTGACAGCCATGGTTTGTGAACTTCCTTGCTTTAAAGTTGTGAAGTTTCTGTTCTTTATAAAATGTCTAGTCTTGGTCATTCTTTTTTAGCCTCAGACACTTAGGCATCTCATGATCAAGACAAATTGGCATGTAAAATTAAGCATCACATTGTATAAATCAAACACAATCACACACTAGAGAAAAACGATGAGAATCTTAGAGTGGAGGTTAGAAACAGTATGCTTTGGGAACTCACTGCCTGGATGTCACATTTACTATCTGCCTGACTTCAGGAAAGTTTTTACCATTCTAGGCCTCTGGTAAAGGATGCTTTTTAGACTCCTGTCTGGAAGAGTTGTGAAGATTAAAGGGGATTAAAATGGAGCAATGACTTCACATCATGCCTGGTGCAAAGCATATCCTCAGTGTCGCTCAAGGTTTTGGTTTGAATGTGAAATGTCTCAATAAGCTGTATTTAAAGACTTAGTGATGCTGTTTCAGAAGGCTACACACCTTTAGAAGCTGGAGTACTACTGGATGGAGTGGGTCCCTGGGGGAGCACCGTGATGTTTTATCATCTGACCCCCATTTCCAGGTCATGCTCCCCTTGCTGTCTTTGTATGCAACGAGCAGGCAGTCTCCCCCTGCTGTGGCTATGCTTTCTGTTCTGTATTTTCCAGAGAAGAATCAATGCTAGTCCAATTTCCAGTCTTAAATGAGTTGTTTTGATTAAGTGTAGAGAGTAAGCCAAAGTAAAGAAAAAATAGCAAATAGCAGATAGAAACTCGGAAAAAGAGTAAAGAGAATAATATAGAATATTATTACACACAGGTATTCCCTACCAATCACTGGACCACGTCCAAAGCTGTACAGTAGAGTGGGAAGACTCTACAAGAACCAGGACTACTGAATGCTAAAGAGCTGACCACAGACTACAGTATTGTGCAGTACAGATGAGCCAGATGTTTACTGGAGGCTCCACTAAAGTGAAGAGACATCAGAAACCATGACAAGAATTCAATATAAACTGCAGAGGGAGGGGCAGGAGTTAAGGGATTTTTATTTTTGCGTATTATTTTTTCTAACATGTTTGAAGATTGACTTAAAATTCCTGATCATTGCGCATTGTTTCTTGACTGAATGTGCACATTTCCACATTTGTTACAGGGTACCAGAAATGTTTTAGAGCAACTTGAACCTTTCATTTTGGTACTTGTCCACAGATGTTTGACTGAGAATAACTCTTACTCTTCGGTGTTTGCAGCTCCCCCCCCCCCTTCCTTTCCTATCCAGGCAATCTTCCAGAGAGTTTTAGAAAACAAGATGTTCACAGGTGAACTCTTCCAACTAGCACTTTAACCGAAATACTTCAGCAATAACTTTTAAATCAAGTTTGTGCCCCAAAGCTAAGCAGTCTATAGACCATAGGGTTAATCTAAAAACAACAAACAATACCTTTCAATGTTCTGTCTGTATCTGAAACTTAAGTTTGAGTGAAGTGAAATCATTAGTTGCTGTGGCCTACATACTAGAACTGTTTTTTATCCTAAGTTAATTTCACTGCCTAGGATATCATTATATTGTTCAATCATTCTGTACTGCTATAAATACAAAATCTACATCAAAAGTATCCATATACAGCTTCTTGGCTTTGTATTAGGCCTGAATGCAGGACTGGCAGCACATACCAGAGCAATTACCAACAGAAGAGTCTTTTTTCAAGCTTTATTTTGTGTTTCCCTTTCATTACACAAAGGATTGGATAACAAAGAATTTTCTTTTCTACAATAAAATCATCCATTTTCAGCATTTTAACTGATGGAGAAAATTGTTTTGTTCAAAATGAAAATAGGAAGCATAAGTGTTAATAGATGAATTCATATCTAATTATCTATTTCTTGCTTGCAGAAAAGAAATAGTGAGATATTTAAGTTAAAATGTTCTGCCCAGAAATCAATGTCACAGAAAGATGATTTTTCTGCAGAAAATTTTTCTTATTGTTTTCGGCTATATTTCTATTTGCAAATATAGATCTATTGAATAAAGTTTCATATCAATTCAATTTTAGTATTGAAGTGTATTTTCAGTGAGAAAGAGGGAGATATCATCCGACAATGGACATCACGTTGACTATTAGAAATAACACATTCTTGTAGATATTTAATTCATGCTTATCAGTTTTTAGAATTCAGATTCAAAATGTATAAAAATAAATGAGAATTAACTATACAAATATTAATACTAATTAACTATACAATACAAATACTATGCCACATGAGGTCACATCTTAGACTTTGGGGCTCCCACAAAATCTGGCTGATTCTACTATTTGTTAAAAATAGGAAGTCTAAAATAACAAAAATAAGTTGTAGGAAAAGAAAATAAATGAAATACTGTGTCAGCACTTCTAAGTGGGTATACATGTATTTTGTCTATCATACCCCATTTCCCAAAGCAGTGGCATACTGATTTAGAACCCAATAATTATCATTAATTGCCTCTATGAGAAATACCACATTTGCTAGAAGACAATACTCCATACACACAGGCCACTTTTACTTTTGAATGAAATACACATGGAGCTATATTGTTCCCACAGGGGAAAGTGATAAGGATGATGTCTACTTTGTTTTAAATGACTCAACTCACATAACAAAACACAGAATAAACATAAAACAATAGGTTTCAGACAGTGACAAAGAAGCAGCAATGGACAGTGGTCGAGAGAAAAGAAGCAAAGGAGGCAAGTGCAAAGAGGAAATATCTCACAACTTCCCAGGACACATTTTTAATGGTTTTCCATTAATTTTTCAGAATACATAAAAGCATCCTTTCATTCAAGAAATACTTGAACACTGCATGTTACAGTTAGGGTCCTGGAGAAGTTCAACAAAAGACAACCATCCAGGTATGCAATCAACTAGAACGTTTTTATTCCAGCATGCTGGGGCCTGCCCTCCCACATAAAGGCAAAATGGCAAAGACCCTAGAGAGACATGTGGGCTCCTTTTAAGCACAGCTGAAAGGGAGTTCCTAGGGCAGTTTTAGATGATTGACTTAAGCAAGTGGCAATCATATTGGCCAGGGCTAGTTAGTGGATGGTTGGGGCTACAGTTTTCCATTTTGGGCAGGCCTGGACAAATCTCAGACCCTGTCCTTTAACTACTATGGAGGCTGGCTGGCCTAGTACATGGTAATGGTGGAGAATGGCTCAGGCCTTGCCTGGCCTAGTGCTGAATGTACCAGGCCTCCTTGTCCTTGCTGTCGGGGCGGGGGGTGGGGGAGGTTGTAAATTGATTGTCCTTTGTCCGTGGCTCTTTCAGAAACTGCCTGCTCAGTTGCAAAAAGTAGGGACCAAGGCCTAGTTCTTAAATGAGTTATTAGGGAAGGCTGTCATAATATTTGCCGGGCCCTCTGAATTCCCCCCTTGCATAATGCATCATCTCAAATCTTGGAGATGTTTCTAATTGGTAAAAGATTTTATCATCAGGGTAGTAGACTGTTCTGGGAACTAACTGGACCAGGACACAGAAATCTTTTGTCTGATTTAAAGCCTGAATATTAATATAAGGGGTTAAGCCAAAGGCATATGCCCATCAGGTAC
>CABHPQ010142182.1:20864-40132 GCA_902168405.1 Peromyscus aztecus | reverse complement strand
ATATATATATATATATATATATATATACACACACACATATATATGTGCACACACAATATATATATGCACACACATATACACTCACACACATTGTATACACAGCACACACACACATACACACTCACATTCATACTGAGACACTCAACCAAACAAAAACCCTAAACTTAAAACAGAAACATATGATTGCCTCCCTGGGGTGACCTTGATGGCTCTGGTGCTCTTTCATGGGCCGCACTGGGAACATTGCTAACTCAATCAGAGCAGTTTGCTAGACTGAAAAACATCAATATTTCATCTGTTTCTTAGTTGCTTCCCAAGGTTAAAGTGACTGGGAAAGACAAACTTCAACCGGATCTCGTGATTATAATGTGATTGATTATCATGCTTGTTCTCTGAAAAAGAAAAAGAAAATGCAATAGAGAAAAGTATCATCTAGAAACAGCTCTAGAAGTTACAGGTCTCCCCTCTCCTGCCCCCCACTTTGTGTGTGTGCTGATGATCAAACCCAGGGCCTTGTCCTTGGTAGGCAAGTGTTCCATCATGGAGCTACACCCCAGCCTTAAGTTCTCCATATTTTGTTGTTCATTTGAGCTTGCCTTTGGTGCTTTCCCAGTACATTCTGTGTTCTCAGCACTTACAAGGACTGTGAGTGTCGCTTACAGTCTATCCTGACTGTGTACACACATCACCCATGTAGAGGAGGAAGTCCTGCTCACAAGCATTTTTGACACTTAGGAGCTCTGTGCATCTCTGGAAGACGATTTTAAAGATGTGGAGCATCTCAAAGAACACATTCCTTCCTATTTGCCTCAAGTGACAGCGACCCAGAGCTTGTAAGTATATTTCTGAGTCTTGCTGTCTGGAGTTATTTGTGGAAACAAATACCTCAGTCATTTTCTGTCCTATGCTTCAATTTTTTTGTCAGTGTTCATTCAGTTTCTTGTCTCTTGCAATAGAACCATACTTCACCTGTCTCCTCCAGTTTCCTCATTCTGCACCTCTGAGGAAAATGGCCCCTTTCCTCGGGCAAGGCTCCCCTGTACACTCTTTCTCTTGTTCTTAGACTTTCCAGCTTTGGCCAGAACATTCTTTGCTGTGGGGATAGGGTGGTTAGTGGCACCGTTGTCTCCTTCCACTATGTACCAGTCTCATGCCTCCTGGCCGGGTTGACAGTGAAGGTCTCTGGACATCAGCAAGATTTTAACCTCTGTGTAGTATCTCCATCGACCCTTGGGAACCAGGGAAACCTCTGCCTTTAGGGTAAGCTAAGCTCAGTGAACCCCGAAAAACAACTGGAGAAGCCGTCAGCTTTCCACTTGCCGTTCTCCCAGAGGCCCTCGTGCCTGGCCTTCCGCTCCTGCTGCCGCTACTCTTGTGAAAACGATGGCTTGAAGGTAGCAAGGAGACGAGTTCTCTCTCAGCTCCGTGTCTGCGTTCCTCGCTCGCCCACTTGGTTTCCAGGTGCTGTGGCCATGCTGCCCTGCGTGTGTCCACGCTGCCCTCATTCCCTTGGCTGCCACCCTCCATTCCTCAGATGTGGCTGCTCCTGTCCCGCTCGCCTCCATAAACGATAGTTGTGTGCTTACCTGGCTCCAGCTGTCGATGCTCTGAAATGTGCAGTTCTTGTCTTGACGTCTAGTTATATTCTTGGGACCTGCTGGAAATCTGGGAGGAGCTGTTTTCTGTCCAACTTCGCAGGTCCAAGGCTGAGCTCAGTGATTCCTTTGTTAGCCATGTATCCACCTCTTGCTTTTTTTGCCTGGGCAAGACCGTCCTGTCTTCACTGTTTCTTGTTCTCTCTTAGCTACCAGCTGTCCAATATGTCTCTCAGGTTTTGTGTTTTTTCCTCTTCCTTGTTCCCATTGCCTGGCTCTGAGTAAGATCTATCATTTTTTTGTCTTTATAATATGAGTTTCTGTGTCGTGCCCCCCACCCCCAATCTCTCCAATCCTAACACCAAAATTGTGTTTCTAAAAGATGCTTTCAGTAGGTACAAATATTCCATGGCTAACTTAATTTTTGAAGTGTATCATATGTATAGAAAAGTGATTATTTTTAGTAGTGTATGTAAAAATCGAAGAATAGTCAGTATCCATGTATGTACAAGCTAAACTTAGAACATATTACCAGTACCGTAAAACACTTCTGGTACAGATGATTCCCCCGCTGTACAGGTGATGGCTATTCTGATCTTGAGAATGCTTAGGATTTCCCTACAACAAGAGAAGACTGCCAGGGAAAGTCATGCATGTGGATATTTGGGGAAAAGCGACCTCACGGTTATTATTCAGGAATATAGAGTGGGCTGGACATTGGACATCCGAGGAAAGTGGCCAGCAGAACAGAACTGCTGTAGCCCAGCTTCCGTTATCCATGTCAGGTCAAAGCAGTTTTGAATAGGTTGAAGATATTTTCAGTGGATACAGTGAGCTGGGCATGCAGGAGTGAGTTATCAGGCACATTCTTAGCACATGATCAGGAAGAGAAAGTTAAGCATCAGGTACAGGGGAGAGTCAGCCAGTTTAATGATGGAGGTCATGTTAGCATTCACAAAAGGATGGCACCATCGCTGTTCGTTTTTATTGTAATTCCTACCGTAACTCGACTTCACAGCCAAGATAGTATTTCAGATTTTATCGACAGCCCATAGCAACCAGTCATGTCTGCTGCACTCTGGGTCTGGCCGCCTGTTGTTGTCTTTCTGGGGGAATTCCTTCACTTGTTTCTGTGTTGGATCTACAGATTTCCGATCTGGTATCTTTCTTGGAACATTTCAGCCATTGTGGGTGCAGATGTCTCTTCCGTCTTGGCAGTTAACCTCAAAGCCACAACCCGTTTCTAGACTATTTGCCAGAATGAGTCTGCAGTAGATAGTGACTAAAAGTAACAACTAACAGAATGCACCAGGACAGATGAACATGGCTGATGTTTCCAGGTTCAGAACTAGGGAAATGAAGAAGAGAGCTGTTTGGAGTTGAGTTCAGCTCTACACATGTTGACTGTGAGAAGCAAATAGGAATTACTGGTGAAGGCGTGTAGTGTATATTTTGTGCATGACATGTTTGGGGTATATACATGAAAATAGTCATACTCTGAAGATTTAGTAACTTAAATTTTCAAAATTTCTCTTGCAATTTAGATCTTCATAACCAAGGGGTAGGGCTAGAAAGAAAAAGTTGGCTATAAAATGATTAAACTAGGATATGTCACCCATTTATAGTTTTCCCTCTCAGCTTGAAAAAAATATCTGGTATGCTGCTTAATTCTAACAATTGCCTGTATGTATGTTCATCTCTACTCTGTAGGGTTAACCAGTCGGATCTGGATCCTAAAGAACCAGTCGAAGCTGAGGAGCCTGTACTGGCAAAGAAGCCTCCCAAAGAACAGAAAGTTATTAAGGAAATGCACTTTATAACTACTGATGAATTCAATGGTGTTCCTGCGTAAGTACTGAGCATAAATTCTAATGTTCAACACTACTAATCAACATACATAATTGTTTAATTCATAACACTTGATTGCATGAATTGTAACGTGCGATGTTGAAGTAAAAATGCCAGAAAGTGTTTGTGACAGGGTCTCACTATGTAGCCCTGGCTGGCCTGGAACTCATATATAGACCAGGCTGGCCTTGAACTCACAGAGATCCACCCATCTCTCCTCATAAGCACTGAGATTAGAGTCGTGTGCCACCACACCCTTGTACTGTGTCACTTTGTGGTTTGGTGCCTGCCACTTTTCTTGCAGAAAGTCCAGCATTTTAGATACATTCACTATGTGCAGGAATTCTATCACCAAGGGAAGGGAGAGATGTAATTACATTATAATCTCAAAGGAAAAGTTTGTGTGATGATTTTAAAGAATAACTACATACATTGGAACACTCAGCCCTCAACAGGATGTCTCAATCAAATCCCTCTCCTCAGGGCTCAGGGAGCCCTACAGAAGAGGAGATAGAAAGAGTGTAAGAGTCAGAGGGGATGGAAGACATCAAGGAATCAGGGCCCTCTAAATCAGCATGATCAAAGCACATTTGAACTCACAGACTGAGGCAGCATGCACAGGGCCTGCATGGGCTTGCACCAGGTCCTCTGTGTATATATTATCCAGTTCAGTGTTTTTATGGGATTCATTCCTGAGTGTGTGAACGAGTAGGTCTTTGATTCTTGTGCCTTCTCTTGGGCTCTTTTCCTTCTGTTTATCCAATTCCAATATGCTAAGGTTTTGTTTTTACCTTATTTTATTTTATTATTTAAAAAAGTAGTAAAGTAAATATTTAAATATATAATAAAATATAAAAGATTATAAAATATAAAAAATAAAGTGTAAAAAAGAATAACTCTATACTTTTTTTTAAAAAAAACAGGTACATGAAATCCCGCTTAACATATTGTCAAATTAATGATGTTATTAAAGAAATTAATAAGGCAGTAGTTAGTAAATACAAGATTATGCATCATCCAAAAGCATCTATGAATTCTGCGAAGAGAAATCTCTACCAAAGGTTTATTAATGAAGAAACAAAGGATACAAAAGGTAAAGTGATGTAATCTATATGGACTGTTTGGAGGACAGCAAACCGTGAACTCTAGGAAATGATGCATGTAGAGAGCTAATTATCTGCAGTTGTGCTAACACTTCACTGCGTGCTCGACTGATCTTAGTCCTCAAAGCACCCTTGTCCCATTTTGCAGACTGGACAAAGAGCTCTCAGCTCATCCAAAGTCTTCTAGTTAGGAGCTGCCGTGGGTCCCTCTCTGTTTACCATTTCCAGAGTGTCTCTGGAGAAGAGAGCTGTTAAGGCATACCAACACTGCTCATGACAACAGAGCTACCGTGTAGAAGTGCAGCAGTGATGGCATGTAGCCGCAGTCAATGAAACATTACTTTAGCAGGAATACTGTGTCCCACTGTGTTTCATATTTGGATAGGGACAGTAAGAAGGACTCAGCCATTCACAAGGTGATGCCATAAAAACTTCTGTGAGAATTGGGCTCGTGAAAGTTAGAACCTGGTGTTTCTCTTTTCAGGTCGTTACTTCATCGTGGAAGCTGACATAAAGGAATTCACGGCTTTGAAAGCTGACAAGAGGTTGTATGTGATCTTGAACATCCTGCGGCATTGCCAGAGACTGTCAGAGGTTCGAGGGGGAGGACTCACCCGCTATGTCCTAACCTGAGACTTTTGCAGGCTTGGGACTGACTGGCAGGATATAGGGTGTAGAGGATAGTCTTGAAATTTCATATGTAATGTTTTTAGCTTCTGCATTTCCTGGTCTTGTTCCTTACAGAAATAAAACTTTGTTTGGATAAAGCATGTGTATCTTCAAAATGTACTGCCTTTAGGAACATCCCGTGGATGAAGCTGGAGCTCAGAGTAAGCAAATAAGCCAGAGTCAGAACAACAAATGATCTCATGTGGAACCTAGATTGAAATGAGATATGTGTATAAGTGCAGATCGTGAGACCGGAAAGGGAAGGGAGAAACAGAAGATAATGGGATGTTGTGATAGGCGAGCAGAAAGGAGGACTGTCTGGAAACCAGCCCAGGGGTGGGCATTAGCGAGCACAGGGAAGGGCGGGATATAATGACGCACGATGTATGAGAATGCAGTAATGGGACTCATTCCTTTGTATGCTAACTTAAAAATTAATTTAAAAAAAATCACTGCCTTGTAGCAGATAGTCAACACTGCCATGTCCAGCCTCTGTATGAGGTGTGCAGTGAAAAGCACATTAGTTTGGTTAAGTAAACAGTACTGTAGATATCATGATCATAGATTTGATGTTGAGGAAGATGATGTTGAGGAAGATTTTATACCCAAGCCCTCTGGGGTATAAAATCTGATTACTGAGTTTCCATGTGCCCTTAGGGAACAGCTTGCCTAAAATGCATTCAGTATAAGCCAGCCTGTCTGCTTCAGCCTGTAATGAAGTATGTTGAGATGCTATAATATTGTCGTATAATAAATATGTAGTACATCTTCACTTCTGGTTCTTTGTTCAGAGTTTCTAAAACCCTTGTAGTGTCCTAAGTGATAGGATGCATCTGTGTTGACCCCCCAGCTCCTGACTGTAGTTCTCAAGTACCTTTGAATTTCCTCTGATCAGAGCATCTCTTATTCTGATTACAGTGAGCTGATTCTTGGATGCTTTCTAGGTGGGACCTGGTTACCGGAAACACAAAGCTGGGACTAGAAAGTTGCAATTTCGAGCTGATCTCCACTCCTGGGGCGGGGGTGGGGAATTGGGGTTAGAGATTAACTATTGATCATGCTGATGGGCTGCATCTGTGCCGCATCCTTTGCCTGTGAAGTTTGGAGAGCTTCCTCATTGGAAAACACATTGATGTGCCAGGAAGTGATGCACCCCAACTCTATGTGGACCAAAGTTCTGGTGCCTGAGACCGTTGAGGCTACCTCTTCATTCAGCTGCTAATTTTCTTAAAGCCAAATCCAGTGCTTTCCTGCATTTCTTAAGTTGTCCTAGCAAAATTACCAAACCCCTAACAGTGGAGTTCTATAGAAGAACAGATTCAGTGTGATGAAAATACATATATATGAATTTAATAAGTTAGTTTTAGAATAGCAAGAACAACTAAACCACACAGAAGCTGTGAACCCAGTAGTTACTTAGTTCTTGAGACTAGATGCCTCAATAATCCAAGTGGAGGGCAGCAATGGGTAGTTAGTCCACAAGGTAGAGGGCCTCAGTAGTCCGATCTTGCTGAGAACCACTGGTCCCCAGTCCATGGTGTTAGCTTGGAAATGCAGGCAAAGAATCATCAGCAGCAGCAGGACAGATCGGCTTGGTGGCAAGAGGAAGGCCAGCCGAGCAGGAGGCAAGATGGTCTTCCTGCTGACACCCCCTTTGTATCTGGGCTGCCAGCAGAAGGTGCAGCGTACAGTCAGGATGGGCCTTCCCACATCAGTCAGGGCAATGGGACAGTTCTAAAGGGGATTCTAATCTGTGACAAGTTGCTATTAAAGGTAACCATGATAGGTCATAGGAATTTTGATTTGTAGCCAAATAGGATGCAAGTGTGCGTAGTCTGGGGACCCACTGGTTGTGATGCAATCTGAAGCCGGGGGTAGTCTTGTGGGACTTAGACCTTAACCAGGGGGCTACACTAACTCTAGGTAGTGTTAGCATTGAATTGTGGGGTGCCTAGCTGCTATCCATATTCTTGGAGAGTTGATACCTGTGGGGGGAAAGCCCTGCACATTTGGGATCAATATGTGGATGTATAATAGAGGAAACAGCTTTTCCTAGTGAGGTGGAAATGATAACGTGTGAACAAGTTGAAAAGGGTCAGGAGAAAATGGTAATTGGATTCTAAGAACTTGTGTTCCTCTTCTGCACCTGGGGAGGCTGTCTGGTCTATTAATAGCTGTGCCATCTGCTTGCCGGGCTCATCCCTGCAGTAGAGAAAAAAATGTGTACCATTACTGTGATGGCCGCAGAGTGAATTATAGGCCCTGCATATTCATTATTAGCCATCTTTATTCAAATGCAGGCATGTTTTTAATTTTCATTTTTGTGGTTCTAGAGGTCAAGCCCAGGGCCTTACATATGAGAAGCAAGTACTCTGCCAACTGCAAGAAACTCTTGAGCCATTTATTTATTTTTATATTTATTTTGTCAATTATGTTCATTTAGGTATGCAATTGATAAAGCATAAAGAGAATAATGAAGGCATTGATTGTAAAACCACTAATCTTGACTGTTGTGGGATATTTTGATCATACTCTGGTACTCCTGAGACTGCCACTAAAGCTAAGTCTTGAATCAGGGGCGGAGCCAGTGACTAGCTGACCGGAATTGCCCATAGAGAAGCCAGCAATTTGGATAGAAAAGATGCACAGGATGGAAAGGGTGGGGACTTGAGTTTGGCGCTTCCTTTTGGTTCTGGGACTAAGGGAGAGACGTGTCTCTTGCAGTGTCTTCTGCCAAAAAGCAAGGTCAGCTAGTTGCTCCTCAACCTCTCTGAGCTAGCAGGTTTTCAACCCAGTCTTTGACTCCTGAGTCTTATTGGTTAAATAGAATGATAGAGACTTAACTTAAAACTACATATTCTGGCTGTGGCAGAGCCAGGACTGCAGGCCACAGACGATAATTAGGATATCAGTAGATTCATGTGCAGCTGCTAAGACGACCACAAAACATCACTTGACTTTCATTTTCAAGCCAAGCAATGGACTACTTACTCATTTTTTTTTGTAAATGGCATCTTTAATTTTAAGAGACATTTTCATCCTGGCTTTGCCCTCAGGTCCATCTCTCACCCTTTTTGCTCTCTGTCTGCTCATGGCATTCTGTAAACTTTTCTTGAGGAGCCATGCACGGTCTCTTCACCCCATAGGGCACCAACAACAGACCAGAGGAACCATTCCATCTGAGTCCAGCTTGGTGAACCAATGGCTTTCTCGGGCTTTGTCTTGGGAGCATGGGTGACTGCAGAAGGGCTGCACCACTTACAAGGTCCAGCGTAGCCTGAGTGCCAGCCCCCTGGAGGATGCAGTCCCTCCTTCGGTGACCTTCCATCTCTTGTGTACTCTAGCACCTCCCAATACCACGTGCAACTGGGGCCGGGGCCAGGAGGGGTAAGTGGCTGTAATCTTAGGTGAGGGTCTGGTGACCCTGACCCCATGTCTATGAGGGAATGGCACCTGCCAAAGTCTTGTGAGAGCCTTGCACAGTAATCACAGCTGTGCTGATTAACATGATAACAGTTGTATCACAGCTGGAGAGCCGAGCATCCCTGTGTGCCTGTTCTGGCAGCAGCCTGCAGAGCCTGGGGCCTGATTTACTCACCTTATCCCCACCGCCGGCAAGATGGGTGGTGGGCATCTGGAACTACCCAGTTAGGAGATATTTGTATTTGTGTGGCGTTAATCTAAAAGGCAAGTGGGGAGGCACACGGAATTTGAGTGGAGGGGCTGACAGGATGGTTCAGTGGGTAAAGGTGCTTTCTGACAAGCCTGAACTGGAAGCATTCACAAAGTGGAAAGAGGGAACTGACTCTCACAAGTTGTTCTCTGGCTCCACACACATGCTCAGCCACACGTGTGTACACACACAGTAATGAGTGTGTTTTTAAAATTCTCTTAAATTGATTTGAGCCAACGTGAGGATGACCTCCTGAGGAGACATGTATTCTATTTACCCAAAACAAGTGCTGTGAGATGGCATCCAGAGGGCCTGTTTTTATTGATAAAACAAAACAAAACAAAACAGGAAGGGAGCTTCAGTAACGTGGTTATCACTGCTCTGTTAGTGCACATGGTGAACACGGGTCATTGATAGGTCACTACTCTTGTGATAATCAGGTAAGGGCTTTTCCCAGGGTTATCTTCACGAAGTCAGAGTCGGCATACTAGAGCAGGATAATGGAAGAAACTGCTATCATGCCTGGACTGGCTGGTTTGTGTGTCAACTTGACACAAGCTAGAGTCATCAGAGAGGAAGGAGCCTCAGTTGAGGAAAGGCCTCCATGAGATCCAGCTGTAAGGCATTTTCTCATTTAGTGATCGATGGGGGAGGGCCCAGCCCATGGTGGGTGGTGCCGTCCCTGGGCTGGTGGTCCTGGGTTCTATAAGAAGATGGACTGAGCAAGCCATGGGAAGCAAGCCAGTAAGCAGCATTGCTCTATGGCCTCTGCATCAGCTCCTGCCTCTGAGATTCAGCCCTGTTGGAGTTCCTGTCCTGACTTCCTTCAGTGATGAACAGAACTACTGAAGTGTAAGCCAGATAAACCCTTTCCTCCCCAACTTCCTCTTTGGTCATGGTACCTGTGGCAAGGCTCATCAGGGCTCAGCATGAACAAGCAACCCAGGTTCTGAGACAGATGAGGCCAAAGCAGTCTGAGGGGACACCCATCTCCTCAGGAATTGTAAAGGGGGACCTTTACATTGACTCCTGGAGAGGTACCAGCTCAGTGGTCTGTCTGCTCTCCTGAGTGGGTGTCAGGCTTGTCTCCCTCTCACCTCTCAGGGCCAGGGCCCAGGCCTGGCTCAGCTGGACCTGTAGCAGTCTGGCTCATTTCCAAACCTAACAGAAGCAGCTGGCCACAGGGCAAATGGGCTTTGTCATTTGGAGTAGGTGGGAGGCTTTGGCCACTGGGTGTACCTTTCCCAGTGAGAGAGCAGATGGAGCTGGCAGATAAACTCCTGTGTCTACTTGAGAGCTTGTTTTCTAATCTCCCTGGGAACATGCTCTGTGGCTGAGTGTCGGTTATCTCTCTGCTTTGTGGAGCCCCGGCGAGCTTACGTGTTTATCACTTTGTGTTTTCTTCCCATCTTCTCTACTTATTTCTTTTTCCTTTCCCAGAGCAAGTGTCTGCCTTACGTCTGCATACCGTACACCAAGATAAAGCTTTAGGCCCTGGCTCTGTATCTCTCATGAGCATTAGTAACTCTCAAGTAGGTTTTTACTTACTTTCTTTAACTTTCTCCCTCCTACAAAATACAAGCAGTGGTTTTGTGCTTTTTGTTTGCAGTCTCTAACCATGCTGCACAGTAGAGGGCGCTGGATAGTATTCATTGAATGCACAGTAACTAGACCAGTTGATTGACACTGAGGCAAATGATGTCTCCTTTCGTGCCTCTGTTTCCTCCTCTATATGTTGAAATGGTTGCACAAAATTTTCTTAAGGACCTTCTACTTTTAATGTTCTGTGCTCTAATATTCCTAGTTTCTTTTACTTGATGCATTTATTGTAAAATTAAAGAATATTCCAATTAGATCATGAAAAATGTTTTTAAAAAATCTCATTATTACATTATAAATTCATCTTTTAAGCAAAGAATCTAAGTTATTGTTTCAAGAAATACTGATATTCCAAGTTATTAATCATACAACTAGAGCAAGGTTTCATTGACCGAGGACCCTTCTGGGATGACTTTAGTTCTCTAATTTATTTTGCTTACTAGATACGGTCTTAGGATTGTAGCAGGCTTTCTTTTGGGCCGCCAACCAGCTCCCAAATCATGACATGGAGACTGCTTATTAGTTATGAATGCTTGGCCTTATCTTAGCTCTTAATTTAATCTATTTCTTTTTACATTTTGCCTCAGGGCTTTTTACTTTTCTTTCTTTCTGTGTATCTTACTTTCCTGCTGTCTTCATGTCTGGCTAGTAGCTGCCTCGCCTCTGGCCCTGGGTGTGTCCTTCTCTTTCTCCCTCGTTCTCTTCTCCTTCTTCATTCTCAAGCCTGGATTTCTCCTCCTATTTATTCTCTCTGCCCACCAGCCCACCCTATCCTTTCACTGCCTGGCTATTGGCCATTCAGCTCTTTATTAGACCAATCAGGTGCCTTAGGCAGGCAAGGTGAAACAGCAACACATCTTTACATACTTAAACAAATGCAGCATAAACAAATGTAACACATCTTTACACAGTTAAAGTAATTTCCACAACATAGGATTTTACAGTTTATTGATAAAGTATACTCAGCCGTGGTTGAAATGACTATAGTACATGACATAGAACTTTAACAGCACAGAGTTTCATCTGTGCTGTTAAATGACTACTTTTCTGAAGCATCTCACCTCTTGGTAACCATTATTTATGGCCATTGAACAACAACTATATTTACTTATGCAGATAGCAAAAAGAAAGAGTTACTCAAGACACTAGGCTTCTTTCTGATGTTTCAAAGCATGTTGCTCAGATTTTGGAACCAAGACTGCATTTGATTAGACAGTAGATATACAGTATAATGCACTTGCAACTGTGCTCTGTTAGAGTTACACACAAAAATATATATAATAAATTACAGGTTAAGTATGGTGGTGTACACCTTTAAACCCAGCAACGGGAAGAAGATGCAGGTAGATCTCTATGTGTTCAAGGCCATCCTGGTCTGTACAGTGAGTTCAAAGCTGGTTCGAGGCTACATTATGAGACTGTCTTTAAAAACAACAACAGAAAGCAGAAAAGGACTCACAATACCACTACTAAGCTATACCTTACATTATTTACTGTGAATGATCTTTTGCCCCTGTGTATTGAAAAGTAGTAAGTTGGGCAGCTAAGTGGCACACATTCTTAAAAGTGAGAAAGGAACTGGGTGTGGTGGCACACAACTTTAATCCCAGCACTCAAGAGGCAGAGATAAGCAGATTTCTGAGTTCGAGGCCAGTCCGGTCTACAAAGTAAATTCCAGGACAGCCAGGGTTACACAGAGAAACCCTGTATTGAAAAACAAAAGATAACAACAGCAAAAAAAGTGAGATAGCATCTTACAGAGAAAGACAGACTAAGGATACATACTGGTGAATATTGACTACATATACAAGAAACAATACAAGGAGATCTTTGTATTCTTTATTAAGTTTCTTGCCATGGTAACATTTACAAATACACTATCATGGGCTGGAGAGAGGACCTGAGTTCATTTCCCAGCACCCATATCAGGTGGCTCACAAAACACTAACTCCAGCTCAAACACTCTTCTAGCTTCCTGGGGCACCTGACAGATGTGGTCTATTAGTCAAGGTTCTCTAGAGTAACAGAACTAATAGAATGAATCTGTCTCTGTCTCTGTCTCTGTCTCTCTCTCTCTCTCTCTCTGTCTCTCTCTGTCTCTCATACGCACACATATGTGTGAGTGTATAAATATAACATATTTATACACAGTATATTTATAGTATATATAAACACACATATAGATATATATGGGATTTATTAGAATGACTTGCAGGTTGTGGTCCAGCTAATCCAACAATGGTTGTCCCAAGTCATTAGTCATTCCTCCTATTGAAATAAATCTTGATTCCAGTTTGTATCTATTATGAATTAAGCTCCATTCAAGTTCAGGTTTTTCATGGACATAATCCTTCACTTATCTGGTCATGCAATTCTCAAGAGAGCTGTTCTTGAGTCCTGTCATAGTTGCATGTGTTTGTTTGGTGTTTGTTTTTGAATTGCCAAATTACTTCCCAGAGCTGTGCTATTTTAAATTTCCCATTGAGTACTATCTACATGTTTGGTTAAGTTAAATTTTTGTTTTCCTTTTCTTGAAATACTTTTAATTTTCTTTTTTAATTTAAATTTTATTCACGTGTGTGTGTGTGTGTGTGTGTGTGTGTGTGTGTGTGTGTGTGTGTATGTGTGTGTGAAAGAGAGAGAGAGAGAGGTAAGTGCAGGACATGTGCATGTCCTACTCTGTGTGTGGATGTAGATGTAGGGGACAACTTTGGGAGTCGATTCTCCCCTTTTACTTTCTAGGGGTCAAATTCAGATCTTTAGGCCTGCTCGGAAGCAGTTCAGTGGCTGAGCCATCTCTCTGGCCCTCTTTGGTGCTTTTACACATGTGTTATTTAGAAGCATGTTGTTTAATCTCCAAATGTTTTGAGATTTTCTAGCTATTTCCTGTTGACTTTCGGTTTAATTCCATGTTGATCTAAGAGTATACTTTGTCTAGTTTCTGCTTTATATTTATGAACATATGATTTATGACCCTGGGTATGGTCTCTTGGTTAGCGTTATGGGTGTGCTTGAGAAGAATTTGTATCCTGCTGTTGTGGGATGATGTATTCTCTAAATGCTACTTAAATCCAATTGATTGATAGTGTTGTTCAGCCCAACTTTGTTCACACTGATTTTTCTCAGTCTGTTGATTACTAATTGAGTGGTATTGGTGACTGTAAGAGCGAGTTTGTCTATTTATGGAGATCACTTTTTGCCTCATGTGTTTAGATCTTCTGCTACAAGGCACATACATCTTTAAGATTTTTGCATCTTCTTGGAGAATTGGCACCTTTATTGCTAGTGCCTCCTTTGTCTTTGATAATTTTCCTTGCTCTGAAGTTTACTTTAAGTGTTTTTTAATTATTTCAGCTTACTTAGTCTTAATGAGAAATACCAATGATGTCGGCAGACTGCAAAAGCAATTCACCCTTCCAGAATACAAAGGCATGTTTTTCAAGCCTGCTCATACTCAAGGTTAGCAGTTTTATAAATCAAATTTGAGAACCTGACTAAGTATTTTCCAGCTTTGTTCTTTAGGGAGCCTCACAGCACTTAAAGCAGAGGGTGAGGCGAGGCAGGAATAAAGGGACAGATGCTCCTGGGACTGAGCTGTAGTCAGCAGCAGCGTGTTTCCCGACTTTGGGGTGGGAACCTAAAATCCTGTATAGTACTGATCCCTCCAGCTCTACTTTTTGATTAGTGTTAGCAGGGTCTATGTGAGACTTTTGCTCCTTCCTCTTAGCCTAGTTGTCTTCATTTTAAAAATGGGTTTCTATGGCCTATACACTCGACCAAGCAAAAGAAAGACCAGAAGGTATGAAGATCAAGGCTGATGAAATACTGCAATAAACTATCAATATATTCACTGATATAGGTAGCAACTTCAACAGCCCTCAATCAGTAATTGACAATACCCAAGTGAAAGAATCAATGAGGACAGAGATGCACTGAACAACACTGCCAATCAATCAGATTAACTGTCCCTTGCAGAATTCCCTATTCAACAGCAGCAGCATACAAATTCTTCTCACACTTACATGGAATACTAACCAAGAGACCATAGCTAGGGCCATAGATCATACCTTAACAAATAAAAAAACAAAAAGTAATGAGGCTATTACTATCCAATAATATTGGACAACTCAATATCTAAGAAACTCTAGGACATAAACCCTAGAATATAAAGAGAACAAGACTAAGAATCCATGGTGTAGAAGAAGGAATTTAAAAATACTAAGGTCAGAGAGAATTTATTCAATGAAATTACAGCAGAAAAATCCTCAAATATAAAGATGAATACATATTCAAATACAAGCGGTAGTAAAAACCCCAAATAGATGCAACCAGAGAAGGAGTTCTTCACAAAATAGTCAAGATATCAAGAGCACATATATAGGAATATTAGATACATATATTTATGTGTGCATACAACAACAATTAATGGAAAAGGGAGCATCAACTCACCCAGGATAGTCAGGCTAAGTCTCCATAGACCAAAGAAAATGCTGGAAGTCCTGGATGGAGTAATTGGGACTGGAGGAATTTGAACACAAGAGCAGTGCAAACAGTGATGTTTATGGTTAACTTAAGTAAATACAGTACAGTGAAGGAATATACCTTGTGTTATGTTTTATGAATATTATCTTTGGTCATGTGAAAGAGCCAAGGATATTCCAGGCCTTTGTCTTTCCCACAAAGATAATATGGACATGTCAGGGCATTCCCTTCCTGTCCTTGTTTTCAAGTGCATCTACTTATCATAGTTTATGCAATTCTTTCTAGAAGGACATCTTGTGGGAAGAACATTTTGCACTCTGTCTCATTCACAGTTTGCAGTAAGTTCCCAGCTTTCTTACATGAGCTCCCACAAAAGAGGCCATGAATTTGAAAGAGAGCAAGGAGGGGCTATATGGGAGTGCTTGGAAGGAGGAAAAGGAAAGAAAAATGATGTAATTAAATTATAATATGGAAAAAGGTGACAAAAAGTTTTAACACTGAAAAAAAAAAAACCTGTAAGACAAACACATCAGAATAACATCCGAGCTCTTATTAGCCAGGACCAAGCCCCTCCCTGCCCCCCATCTATTTTTTTATATTTTTTAAATTAAAAACCTATACAATATATTCTGATCATGGTTTCCCCTCCACCATCTCCTGATTTCACGTCTTCTTTCTCTGTCTTTAGAAAACAGGCAAAAATAAATAAACCAAAATAAAAATAAATTATTAATTTAAAAATCATGAGAAACACACACAAATACAAACAAAATGTATGAAAACACAAAATCTCAGTGATACCCCATTGCGGGAAAACTGACTTTTTTCCCTTTGTCAGTGGTTGCCAGTTAGAGATAGCTTCCTGGTTAGGAAAGGGGGTACATGTCCACGCCTCTCAGCTCTGGGATCCTATCTGACTTTAACCTGTGCAGACCCTGCGCATGCTGCCACACTGTCTGTGAGTTCTTATGTGCATAAGTCCTACTGTGTCTGGAAGACATTGTTTCATTGGTATCATCCATCTCCTCTGGCTCTTACAATCTTTCAGTCCTCTCTTTTGCACAGTTCCCTGGTCCCCGAGGGAAGGGATTTGATGAAGACGTCCCATTTTGGACTGAATGTTTCAAGGTCTCTCAGTTTCCACATTGTTCAGTTTGGGACTCTGTATTAGTTCCCATTTCCTGCAAGAGAGAGCTTCTGTGATAATGGCTGAGTGAGACACTGATCTATGGTGTACTGGCTAGTTTTACGTCAACTTGACACTAGCTAGAGTCATCAGAAAGAAGGGAGCAGCAATTGAAAAAATGCTTCCATTAGATCTGGCTATAGGCAAGCCTGTAGGACATTTTCTTAATTAGTGACTGATGTAGGAGGGTTTAGCTCACTGTGAGTGGGATCACCCCTGGACAGATGGTTCTAGGTCCTATAAGAAATCAGGCTGAACAAACCATGAGAAGCAAGCCAGTAAGCAGCACCCCTCCATGGCCTCTAAATCAGCTCCTGCCTCCAGGTTCCTGCCCTATTTGAGTTCCAGTCCTGTGGGAGTCTGCTGGAGTCCAGGTCCAACCTGTCCCACCTTTCCAAGAGTTCTTGGGTGGAGAGAGGAATGAGGAAATGATAGGTAAAAAGATAGACCTAGACGACCAGGAGAAAGACAGAGACACAGGATAGCTTTGAGAGGGCATGGGTCAATACCCAACTGCTCACAACTTTATTCAAAAGGGTTTTATATAATATGCCAAGGCAAAAGACCTCCCCCTTTCAAGATCAAAACACACCATACAGCCAAGTGTAGACCCTTCCAAACACCTGGTAAACACGCCCCTGCCCAAATCATCCTATTATGCAGCCCTGCTTGGTAAAGCAAGCTCAGATTCTCTGACCTTGAGTAAAGTCTCACTGGAGAGCCTCTGTGGGATACCTCATGGTCCTGACTTCCTTAATGATGAGCAATGCTTGTCACAAGTAAGCAGTTTAACAGAAGCCAAGATAAGCACTTAGTTGGATGGGGAGGTTTACACAAGCAGGCAGTTTAAAAGAAACCAAGATAAGTTTCCTGGGGCATCTTGACCTCAGGTTCCCTGAATAGCATTGGGCAATTTTCCATGAGGCTTTCCATCAAAGAGATCAAATTCTATTCAAACCTAAAATGGCCTCAGCAAGAACACAAGATGGAGGAACCTCTGCAGTGTCTTGCCCTGTCATAACTATAACCATCACCCCAAAAGTCTGATACCTCAAACCAGTAATCTTGGCTTTTCTGCTAGAATTTTAGTTGACAGGCAAACAGATTAGGGGATGCCTTTAGGTAAAGCGTGTATAAACATTAATCTTACCCACTGCAAATCCCTTCTATCAAGTGACATGCCCTTTCCCATTCTGTCTGCTGCTGATCACTTTACAGGATCTTCAAATAGATCTCTTTAAGCTTCTCTGGAACCTGAACTTAGGAAGCCATCTCTTGAAATCTTTGATGTGAGGAGCAGTATGGACACTGCCATGTATCTCCCTTGGGCACTAGGAGATGCACTGCCATTTGCCTGCTGTCCATCTCGAAGGAATCATTAGTATTTTCCTCCCAAGAGTGGACAGAAAGATAAGCCATAATTTTCTATTTTAAACATTTGTATTTGATTTAGAATTTTCTACAAATAAGACAAAAATTCGCCGGTACTTCATTCTGGCCCATTTCCCCAGGTTAGAAGAAGATTAGGAGATACACGCTTCTTATTTCTACCTCTATTCCCAGAGGTGATAGCTGAGGTAGGAACTCTGCCAGCTATCTCTTCGGTGGCCTTTTGTGATAACAATAGCAGGTGCTGGCATCAGTAAGCTAGAAAGAAGTGACTCACTTCTGCTCATCATTCCCCCATGAGACACCACCATAAGTCATAACAATCATGCGCCCCTGTGTTGGAACGCCCAAGCCTCTGCTGTTGCATGTGGGCAGGGCACAGCAGTGGGTGGCTCTCTCCTATTCTGAGGTCTCTTGGAGGTGGGGTTGGATTCAGAGTTATATAGTCACAGCACCTGTGCCATTTCTGAGTGTGAGTGGGCTTCTAGCATGGGGTGTGTGGGGAGGTGATTTGCTCTTTTCTGCCCCCTTGATCTGCTCTGAGTCAGAGAGACTCCTGACATTAGCCCAGCAATGTACACAGCCTAATTGCCAGGGCTCTCAGTCTACATGTCCTTTTCAGCTGGCTAAGCAGCAGTGTTCTGTGCCTGAAGGCTTGGAATCCACGCGTCAGGTGGGATTTCTTCTGCATGCGCCACTGAGAAAGAAGCACAATGATAAAAGCAATGCTGCTTTTAAAGTATTTGTTTACACAATGCAAAGATTGGCCTCTTGAGAATGTGGAGATGTAATATCTAAGTTTGCCCGGGGGCAAACCTTGTGTTGTGTTCATTTGGCCTCTAGATGGCGACGCTCTCAGATGGTAAGGTGTTCATGTCCTGCTGGAAAGAATCCTGTGGCTTACTGTTAGGATGGAAAAATGACTGTTCCCCACTTTCTTAGTTCCTATTTTCTCTTCCTCATCTGATTACTCCTCGTGGTTTGGCATTTCTGGACCACCTTTTCTGTCTACTCATTGACTCGCCCTCTGTCCATCGCTAAGCCCAGCCCTAGCATCAACCTCCACTGGCTCCAAGTGGTCTTTCCTCACTCTCTGTTGAAACTCTTACACAGTAGCTTTCCTTTCTATCTTTCCTGCCCTGATAGGGAAGATAAATCTATTCATCCATTGGACAGATGTTTATTGAGTCTCTAAGCACTGTATCACAAGAATGGAGGATCACTGATGTCCAGAAACACGAGTTGTGCACATGAATTGTTCTGGGAAGCATCATAGCTCACCCAGTACAAAATGGCAACATAATAAATGCTTTGATGTGAACCCAGTGGATACTAAAAGGACATGTAGAAACACCTAGCATAGACATGTGAGAATCAAATAAGGCTTCCAGGAGAAATCAAAGCCTGAGGGTACTTGCAAGGAGAGAGGGTTCAGATGGAGGAGCAGCCTCCATCATTCCTATGACTGACACCTGCCCAGGAGAGACTCCAAAGCAGTTGTTGTTTTTCCACTCTTTTGGGGGCCCACCACCCAGCTCACAAATAAATACTTATTCTTACTTATGAATGGTAGGCTTAGCTTGGCTTGTTTCTAGCCAGCTTTTTCTAACTTAATTATCCCATTTCTCTTTAATTACATTTTGTCTCTGGGTTTTTTACCTTTCTTTATTCTATATATCTTTCTTTCTTTCTTTCTTTCTTTCTTTCTTTCTTTCTTTCTTTCT
>CABHPQ010142182.1:3140-20854 GCA_902168405.1 Peromyscus aztecus | reverse complement strand
TCTTTCTTTCTTTCTTTCTTTCTTTCTTTCTTTCTTTCTTTCTTTCTTTCTTTCTTTCTTTCTTTCTTTCTTTCTTTCTCCATGGCTGGCTGGGTGACTGGCCCCTGGCGTCCTCTTCTCCTTCTCTTTTTCTCTCTCCTTCTTCTCTCGAGCCTTTATTTCTCCTCCTGTTTATTCTCTCTATAGGCCCCACCTGTCCTTTCTCCTGCCTCGCTATTGGCCATTCAGCTCTGTATTAGACCAATCGGGTGTTTTAGATAGGCAAAGTAACACAGCTTTACAGAGTTAAACAAATGCAACATAAAAGAATGCAACACATCTTTGCATCATTCAACAAATGTTCCCCAGCATAAACACACATAACACATCTTCAACTAATATTCTACAACACTCCAGCTCTGTCCCACCCCCACCCTTTTCCCTTGAGAGAACATGCAGAATGTAAAGTGAGCAAACTACCTGAAGAAATAGGAATCTTCTCTAACTTAAAAAGTAATAAATTATTTACATATTTTCTCTTAATGAAGAGTCCTTCTCACCCATGGAAATACATTCCCAAAAGGATTTTATATACCAATTATAATACGTTACACACAATAATAGATAACACAGGAACAATCAATCACACATGCATAACCCTAAAGCTGATCACTACTAAAAGAGGGGATACACCTTTTACTCTGTGTGTGTGTGTGCGCGCGCGCGCGCAGGAATGCATGTGCATGAGTGTGTGATGCAGGTCGTGAAACTATGAGGGGACCATGAAAGGGGAAGACAACTTCAGAGAAGGAAGCAGAGCAAGAGAGGGTAGAGTACCTGTCACCTGAGAGGAAAAATGAGGACTATTTGGGGAGACAAAGGGAGCTAGCAGTGAGGAAAGGCAAAGAATAAAAACAAAACATAATTGTGTGTGTGTGTGTGTGTGTGTGTGTGTGTGTTTGAAAATACTGTAATGAAATCCATTACTTTGTATGCTAACTTTAAAAATAAATAAAATCCCCCAGAGCAACACACACACACACACACACACACACATACACACACACACACACACACACACACACACTGCTTACGAAAGGAATCTTATGAAATAAAACTGGCGCTTAAAATTTAATAGACTAAAAGATCTTCCCATGCCAGTCAGTGCTCTTCTGCAATACACTAAGCAGCCGTGCTTCTCACACAACACATTTACCAAATGATTTCTATGCTGTCAGGCTCTCTGGGAACTTACAAATGTCTGTCAACTACAGAGTCTTAGAAAGGTCTGGAAGCTGTGCAGCCAATTCTTACTGGCTTTTGAATTTTGTGGCTGGTAATTTTGTTTTGTTTTTCAGTACAAGTCTTGCCATATAATATTGACTGGCCTTGAGCTCAAAATCCTCATGCCCCAGTCTTCTTCTGTGTGCCTGGATTATGGCCAGTGTCATGCCCAGGCCTAGCTCCTTAAGTTAAATGTGAGACCTGGTCACCATTCTTCCATTAGATGATAAAATAAAAGAGAAGGTTTTCTTATATTTTTGAAAGAAATTCAATTGTTAAAGCATGGAAAAGCATTATAAATTTTTATAAAGCTAGTTAACATTTTCAATGTACACTTCTATGATAACATTATCATTTGATGGCATGTCTTTTTTTCCCCCCCTTTGGCTTTTTTTTTCTTTTTGTTTTTTGTTTTTTAAGATTTCTTTACTTATTATGTATACACATGCCAGACGAGGGCACCAAATCTCATTATAGATGGTTGGGAGCCACCATGTGGTTGTTGGGAATTGAACTCAGGACCTTAGGAAGAGCAGCCAGTGCTCTTAACTGCTGAGCCATCTCTCCAGCCCCTATGGCATTTCTTTACCAAACTTAGAGAAGTAATATTGAGGAGCGATGGATTTTATATTTAATTAAAAACATAATGTTAGTATTAACATATTAATGTTTAATTTAAAATGTTTTCTTAATTTCTTTTTTACCTTTAAAAGCGTAATAGTTTAATTAAATGGGAATGGCTTTTATGATTTATACAGATGCCGGTTTAGGACAGGTGGCTGTGCTGAGCTCTTTCTGACTCCTAGCAAGACTGCCATCCCCCATAGCCATGCTGTTGCTCACCACAGGAAACCCTAAGTGTAATTGTTCTACAGTACAGCGACACTGTGGCACTCCCTGACTGCTTCTGCAGAACTCAGCCCCATGCAGGCAGCCGGTAGAATGCCTCTGCACAGACAGCTCTGTTTATTGCCCTGCCCTCTAGCGGTCCCACAGTGATTTACACTTACTTCCTCTTCCTGGTTTTCATGGTCCGGTCCATCCTGCACAAACATTCTGGTGGCCCATATGGAAATTTCACCTCTCTCCTGCCATTTCTCTTGATTTGGGATCCTCTGTGAACTTTGTAGAGGAAATGATGGTGTCTACACGGTCATTTGCTGGGAGTGCCTGGAGATCGCCTTACTCCTGTGTACATTTGCTACTCCCTTAGGGGTAACGAGTTCCATCCAGACCTTTCTCTCTACATTGGGACCCTTTGAGGACCGATGCTTGGAGACAAGCAGTAGTTCCCAGTCTGAAGGCTTCCTGTTCTTGTGGACAACTCCCTTGGAGTGAGAAACCCTACCTCTTTACAGACTTTTTAGTAGGCCAGCTCTCCTCCCCAACTTGTCGCTGCTGTCTTGTACGGCAATTGTAATTGTTTCTTAGAAAACTCAGAGGAAAGTCATTTCTTTCCTCCATTAGATTATTTAAGGCATTTTAAACTACATTCTTGACAAATTGCTAGTGACCATTAGAATGAACATGAACAGGATTATTTGTGGCCTCATCATTCCTATTCTTGTTTAGAACATCATAAGAAATCAATCTAAATTTGCTGCGTGAAATACAGGCTTGTTGGCTTAGAATGTTGAAGCTGTTTAAAAACATGCCACCCCTAGAAATTTTGATACGTATCTGTGTGTATGGGTACAGGTACACATATATCTGCAGGTGCAACATGTAAGTCCGTATGTGTGGAGGCCAGAGGTCGGGCTCTGATATTGTTCCTCAGAAGCCATCCATCTTGTTTTTGAGACAGTATCTCTCATTGGTTGACCTGAATCTCATCAATTAGGCTAAGCTGGCTGGCCGGCGAGTACCAGAGACATGCCAGTCTCTGCCTACCCAGCACTAGGATTACAGGGGTTTATCACCACTCCCAGCATTTTTATGCATGTTCTGGGACTTAAACTCAGGTCCTAATGTTTTAGTGGAATGCAGTTTAGTATCACTCCATCTCCTCAGCTGTGGTATTTTTTACATTAAAAAAATTCAAGGTTCTATTTAATAGTAGAGTGTTTTAAATTACCTTTTGCTATGGTTGGGAGTTTTATGCTCTGGAAGCTTAAACCAATGTAATAAATAGTATTAAGAGATGATATATCTTTAAAAGATGGAGCCTAGTGGAGGTAGATCAGGCCATAGGGCTCAATCCTCTGAGGGTATTAATGGAGTTCTTGAAGGCCCAGGTTCATCCACAAGAGAACAAGTTATAAAGTGTTGGCCTCATACATATGTCTTGTTTCCTTTCTGCTTCTCTGCAAATAAAGAGATGTGACCAGGGAACTTTCTTTAGGATGCAGTGTTGTTCTAATTATCAGACTCCTCAGCCAAATAAACGCTACTTTTTATCAGCTTCAGGTGTTTTGTTATAGCAACACAAAAGGTACTCCTAGTGTTTCTTTCATCTTAGCCAGCTATTTATAGTGATATTATTGACAACATGCATTTGTGAGCCTTGGAGAACTCTCTGGTGACTTGTGGAATCATCTTGAAATTTTAACGACCCCAATGAATATCATCTTGTTGATGTTCATGTCCATCTAATAGGGAATTTCTTAATCTCTGGTACTTTGATAACTGATATAATTTATACTGCCTTGGAGGTATTAGTTGCTCCTTCATTGTTTTCACAGAATCTTACTTGGAAGTACCCTTTAGGAGGCTAAGTGCAAATATACCTAACTGTCCTAGTCAGGGCAACCACTGCTGCAGGGAAACACCATGACCAAAGCAACTTGAGGAGGAAAGGGTTTATTTGGCTTACATGTCCACATAACTGTTCATCATTAGAAGAAGTCAGGGCAGGAACTCAAACAGGGCAGGAACCTGGATGCAGGAGCTGATGCAGAGACCATGGAGGGGTGCTGCTTACTGGCTTGCTTCCCATGGCTTGCTCAGCCTACTTTCTTATAGAACATAGGACCAGCTGTCCAGGGATGGTCCCACCCACAATAGGCTGAGCCCTTCCCCATCAATCACTAATTAAAAAAATTAATTAGTATCCTACAGGCAGATCTTATCAAGGCATTTTTCTCAATTGAGACTCCCTCCTCTCAGATAACTCAGACTCTAGCTTGTGTCAAGTTGACTTAAAACTATCCAGCACATTGACCTTGAAGAAAAAGCTAAGCCTGTCTTAGTTCCATTTGGGCAGACAGTTGTTCTTGCCAGAGTTAACAGTACTGTTTGGGCAGTGTGGCCAGCTGGGAACACATCAGCACCCCATGGGCCCTCTGCTTTCTTCCCCGGGGCTCCTCACTCTGCTTCTCACTTCCGATCATGCTGAGCAGCACGTGTGAGTTTGGAAATTAGCTTGGAGGTTGCCCTTATCTCCTGAAAGCTGGACCCAGTGACCCAAAGTCACAGAAAACATCTTCCTGATACTTAACTGCACTGCTGTTAGTGCTCCGACAGGCCATAGGCCAGAGAGCAGGTGGCAGAGGAACCATGGCAAGGGATAAATGGGATGGGAGGCTGGATCACATGTGTCTTAGAGTTTCTATTGCTGTGAAGAGACACTATGACCACAGCAACTCTTATAAAGGAAAAACATTTAATGAGGAGACTTATGGTTTCAGAGATTTAGTCCATTATCATCACGGTGGGACATGGTGGCATGCAGGCAGACATGGTACTAGAGCTGAAAGCCCTACATCTTGATCGGCTGGCAACAGGAAGTAAACTAAAATACTGGACATGGCTTGAGTATATATGAGACCTGAAAGCCTGCCTCCACAGTGACAAACTTCCTCCAACAAAGCCACACCTACTCCAACAAAGCCACATCTCCCAGTAGTGCTACTCTCTTTGGGGGCCATTTTCTTCTAAACCACCACATTCCAGTTCCTGGCCACCAAAGACTTGTAGCCATATCATAATGAAAAAATGCATTCAGTCTAACTTCAAAAGTCCAGATAGTCTATACCAGTCTCAAGTTTATTTAAAAGTCTAAAGTTCAAAGCCTCTTCTGAGATTCATGTAGTCTCCTAACTATAATCCCCTGTAAAATCAAAATCTAAAAGCAGATCACATACTTCCAAAATATAATGGTGATAGACATTTTTGGTACCCTGATAGTGGGTTTCTGTGCCAACACAATAAATCAGATCAAGCTGAATTAAAAATACCAGATTTAATGAGCCAAGCACTCTTGGGTAAACTTTCCAGCTCCCCACGGTGAGGCGGGGGAGGGGAGGAGGAGAAATCACATGGCAGGTCTAGGGATGAGGGGGTGCTTAAATACCCTGAAGGAGAGGTCTTGAGCTTTGTGGGAGGAGCCCAGACTTTAGAGGAGCGGGGTTTGGAATGGGGGAGCGATGGGGATGGGTGGAGCTTCCAAGAGAACAAATGGTACAGGATATATATCACCAATCCAAAACCCAGGGAAGAGAGCATAGGAAGGGAATCCTGGACCAAAGCAAAACTGAAGACCAGGTGGGCAAACTCCAAACTCTGCATCTCCATATCTGATGTCAAAACACTCTTCAGATCTCCAACTCCTTACAGCTTTGCTGACTGCAACACACTTCTTTCTCTTAAGCTGGTCCCCATCCCTCTCCGCAGCTCTTCTCTGTAGTTATCCCATGGCTCTGGCATCTCCAACATCTTGAGGTCTCCAAGGCGGTCCAAGCTTCACCTTTACAGCTTCACACAATGGCTTCTCTGGGCCTCCATTCAGGGACACCCCTGATACATGCTTGGCTTCAGTGGCTTTCCTCAGTCGCAGAGGTAAATTCCATAATCCCTTTCTTCCATCCTTAACTCTCAAGCCAGAACCATGTGGCCGAAGCTGCCAAGTTCTGCTGTTTGCTGGGGCTAGAACATAGCCCTCTTGTTCACTTACATCTTCACTAGCTTTATGTTTTTGATAGTTACCTTCACTTGCCTAAGCTTGGCTATCCTTGAACTTGCTCTGTAGATCAGGCTGGCCTCAAACTCAGAGATCTACCAGTCACTGCTATAGAAAACATGCAGCAACCTAATAACATACAGAATGGAGGATGGTGGTTTGAGACAGTGTAATCAGGGAAGACCCCACTAGTCATTTGACTGAGTAAAATAAGGAGGAAAGTCCTATGAGATACTAGGATGGCATGGGGGCATATGGAGGTCACAGGGAAGAGCAATTGTGAAGGTCTTTAGAGGTCGGACACTTGGGTGAGACTGAGTCAGGGCCAGGGAATGCTGGACGCCTCAGCAGGGGCAATGAATTTAATTCCAAGTATGATGGAAAACCTTTTCAGGGCTTTTGGCAAAGGAATTAACATACCAAGAAGAGCCAGGAACAAAATCTGCTCTCCCGTCTGACTCCCACTTCCGGCTTTACCTTGAAGAACGTTGTCTGGATATGTGTGTTCCTAGTTGTGGCCCCCTGCAGCTGTGTTAGCACCAATGCTGGCTGCTAACAGTGGCGCGTTCTCATGCCCCTGTGCTTGCAGGGCTGTCTGTGGCTCCCTGGCCTGGCAGTGCCTAGTCATTCCTCATCTGTTCACCTGCAGAACTACTTACTCACTCTGTGTTTTGCCCAGATGCCAAGGGTCAATTGGGCAAAACAACTGGAGGTTTTTCTGACATTTTCTGGGTCAGAGTTAGAAAATTCTTTGATTCTGTATAATAACTCTTGTGTTAAAACTAAATTCCCTGCTCATCTCTCCAATTATAAAAATTTCACAGTACAACAATATATGGAAACGGAAAACAAATTACCCATAATTCTACCCTAGTACTGTCACCCAGAGACAAAAATGTTGTCCTCCAGGTTCTAGTCTGTTTGCTATCTATCTGCACACCATATGTATTGTTCTACTGATTTTTCTTTTTTAATAACATCATTCCATAAATGTTTTTTCTGATTCTGGAAGATGGCCCAGCAGATGAAGATGGTTGCCACCAAACCTGATGACCTTGATTTGATCCCTACGACCCACTTGTGGAACGAAAGAGGCAATTCCTGCAAAGTGCCCTCTGACCTCTACATGTGAGCCACATCATGTGTATAAAACATTAAAAAAATTTTATTATAGAAAATTCCTAACATAAAAAGTACAGAGAGCAGTGTAATGTGCCCATCACCAAGTTCCAACAATTAATGACAATTTTCATTACCACCACAGACCCTCCTCCAATCAGGCTTATTTTAAGGCAAATTTCTGATGTGTTATTTCAACTATAAATTTTCCTCTATGTTTATCTGAAACCATAGTTCTGAATTGGGGCTATATCTCTCTCAGGAAGTTGACGGCAGTGTCTGGAGACATTTTTAGTTGCTAGGACTATGTGGGGGGAGGTGTTACTGGCATCTAGGAGGTAGAGACAAGAGATGTCACTAAACATCAGATGATGTACAAGACAACCCCCAAGGAAGAGAGCTGAGCTTCAGGAAGACTGCTTTAAAAGACAAAGTTTCTATGAAAAACTTTACTTTGGTATTACGTACATGCAGAAAGCTCACAGACCAGAAGTGAACATCCAGACAAGATATAGCATGCCGTCACACCCAGAAGACCCTCTGATGTCTCCTCCCAGTCCCCTTCAGCAGAGAGGCGCTTCGCAATCTGCACACTCCAGAGGAAAGCATGGCCCTTGTCCTTCTCCCAGATTTCCAATGAGGTGTTAGAATATCCTCCGCCAGTGGTGTTTTTTTACGCCTAGGGTGGGCCATGTTAGATAGTTATGCTAATGTGATTTATGTAGGAGCTTTGGGGCCTTCTAGAAGGAGCTGGAGATTGAGGGCCTCAGAGGGTCAGCCATACCTCTGTATTCAAATACCACATACCTCTTGGACACTAAGGGCTGGGGGAGTTTGTCATACAGGAAATAAGCACCCTGCTTCCTGACAACCCCAGTGATGAAAGATGATGGATCCTTTTGTCTGGTCTTGCCTGGACTCTGCCTTGTGCATACATTCCACTGCTGGTATCAGTCTGTGTCTGTAGCCTTGAATACATCCACTTGATTGCATTGTAAGTCCTAGTGAGTCACTGGACCTGAGAGAAGTTTTGGGATCCTAAACACATTCATGTTTATTTTTAAGGCATCTGTTTTGAAACCATTCACCCTACTGGAATGATTTCTCTCTCCTCTACCAGACTAATGCCAACTGAGTCATTCAGGTGAGGTCAATCCAATCAACCTATGTCCCAAGCCATGGAAACACTAATTTGTCATGTGAAGGATCCCCTTTCCTTGGTCTTACACTCTAATACAGAGGTTCTCAGCCTTCTTAATGCTGTGACCCTTTGACACAATTACTCATGTTGTGGTGACTTCCAACCATAAAATTATTCCATTGCTACTTCATAACTGTAATCTTGCTACCGTTATGAATTAAAATGTAAATATCAGATATGCAGGATATCTGATATGAGCCTCCTTGGGGTCATGACCCACAGTTTGAGAACCACTGCTCTCATATATTAGACTGTTTTGTCTTTTATACACACACCCTTACACCCTTTTTGCTCTTTTCTGTTTTCTATTGTCTCCCCAAGCCAGAGCATGCCACCATCATGTTGAGTTACAGCAACTAGATTCTACTATATCTGAAATTAACAGGTTACCACTCAAGAAAAAAACGTGGTAATCTCTGGTTGGAGCTATAACCTAGAGCCATAAAGAGACCCTCTTCCCAAGAAACAGAATGCCTCTGGCACAAAGCAAGAGTATGCACCCTCCTGCTCACTGGCAGAGGACACTCAAGCGGCACTATTATTTACTGTTTGTGACAGTCTATCTCTATAGATCCCAGGCTGACCTGGAGCTCGTGATCCTCCTGCCTCAGACTCTAGAGGGTTGAGAGTACAGCTTTTATCCCCCTCCCTAAGCCATGCTTCTGACTAAGACCTGTGTTCCTCAACAGTCTAGGTTTAGCTCCGTGGAAGTGGCCCCAAGTTTGCCAGTGAAGCCAATGTACCCTCCTATTTGAGGATGAATTTTCCACCCTCTCCACCTCCATCCCCCAGCAACAGGAGAGGGCCAAGCGTTCTGGTGAACTAGACTGGTCAAAAGGCTGGCTTCTGGTCCCAGTTCAGTGAAGTCCTGGTCCTTCAGATAAACACTGCAGATGCCACCAGGGCAGACTCCAGTGGTATTCACACCTTACGGGGACAGCCTTAGCTCTGCTAACCACTCCCGGGTAAGAGGTTTTTGATGTTTCCAGATCAAGAACCTGGAACAGTCTAGGACAGCCTTATCTGTAATCGGACTTTTCTTTGAGCCGCCAGCTCCCAAATAACAACAGCGACATATTATTAGTTATGAAAGCTCGGCCTTAGGTTGGGCTTGTCCCACTAGCTCTCATAACTTAAATTAACCCATTTTTTTATTAATCTATGTTCAGGTGGAAGCTCCACCTCAGCCCCCCTCCACCCCCCTCTCTCCAAACCATCTCAGAAAACCCGCCAAACAGTGGCTCCTCCCCCAGAGATACTCAAGGCCACACCTACAGGGTATTTAAACTGTCCCCCAGAGACCAGCCATGTGGTTTTTCAGTCTCTTCTCCTCGTTTCCTCTCTGGGGGTCAAAAAAAAATCATCCAGGAAACCTTTTCATCTATATTCTACCACATGGGTTTTGCCTCTCTCTTCCATTCTGTGTGTCTGAGTCGTTCCTCGTCTCCTTGGGGTCTCCTGTGCACCTCAGATTATCCTCTTCCTGTCTCTGCCCGGAAGTCACACCTATCTCCTGCCTAACTATTGGCCGTTCAGCTTTTTATTACACCAATCACAACAATACATCTTCACAACGTACAAATACCCCTCAATACTTACCTCAGTGTGGTTTGAACTTTCTTTACTGCATAAATGACTTCCTTTTGTTCAACTCCCCTCCTACACTGACAGGAAGAATAATTTACAGACTGTTACATGTCTGGGTTTTGTGACAGAAAAAATGGGCGACTGCTCTGATTCCGTGGGTGGGTGAGGGAGAAAGCCTCTGCAGCCGCTCACCAACCACAGCAAGCCAGCTGGATTCTGGGGGATTCTGGGCTGAACATTTTTGCAATCTAATTAAGATGAGTTACATAAAGGACCATTTGGCCTGGTCTGCCTTTCTTGCAAAGGTACTTCAACTTTCTGCCTCCTCGCCTTCAAAATGGAAAGCAGAAATGAGCAGATTTCAATTTAAAAATAATTTTATTTTAGAGCTTTTACTAGTTGGAATAACAAAAGGTCAGGTGAATAGATAGACATCGGCCATTAACACTCCCTGAAGGGAAAGCTGCCCCCTGGTGTCTTGGATGGGGCTCCCTCTTTACTGAGGCTTTGTGTTCAGTGGGGCCAAAGGGAGCAGCAGAGTAGGGCCCTGACATTTAAACAGCGTGCAGGTGCGGGATTCCAAGGAACAATGGCTTTCAGGCGGTGTCTTCGGCTGCTGGAGCAGTACCATGGCAACATCTGCCGGGAAGAGTGTGTGGGCGACCGGGCTGCGCCAGCATCCGAGTTCACGCCATGTCAGCTCATACGTCTCGCGTGGATCACCCTTGCTTGTGAATCCTCGCGTCCCCCGATGTGTTCAGCCGCATATCCTTACATCAACCATTCCCCAAGCAGCTTCTAATTGGTACTTTGAGCGAGAACAAGGAGTGAAACCGAACACATTTATCAGTGAGGGGGACAGGCAAGAGTGCGCACAAGCCCACGCTCCACAAGTGAAGCCAAGAACCGAACAGTGTTTTAAAAGCCCGAGAGCCCCACAGGCATGCGATTTATGGGGCGGCATCCGGATCAGTAACAGCTCCGGTGGGGCTGGAACGTCTGGAGCATTGGATTCTGTTCCTCAGGTAGAACAAAATCGAGAGGTCTTTTCAGCTTGGTAATTTTGTTTCGGTTGCAGACGATTCAAAGTGACTAAATTTGTTCCCAATTTAGTGGCTTCATCTTGTGCCGTCAACTATGTTCTTGGAATCTTTAAAATATCCCTGCCCTGCTTAGCTGAAAATCAAGGAAGGAGAGAAGCAACAATTAAGAAGCGGGAGGAATGTCTGGGGCACGCTTCTCTCCGCCAGAGGTTTAGACATCGGCTTTCATTTCCTGGGTATTGGAGGGAACCAACCAAATGGACACACAAATACAGTAAGAGAGAGAGAGAGGAAAGTAAATAGGACCATGGGTTTTCTTTTTTTTTTTTTTTTATGATTTTAATCGAGAGGATTCCTCAGGAAGACCAGTTGAGGGGTGTGTGTGGGGGGGTGTCTGATAGACTAGAGAGCAGATTCAATAATCTACCTACAATTACATCTACAGGTGTCCTAAGGATGAATGGGAAAGAGGTCAATGAAGTGAGGAGGAGGTATTATTCCCAGGGAAGATGGCAGAGAGGACATGTGCCAAGGCCCTGGGGGCAGAAGGAAGTGTGGCTGATAAAAGGGAAGCTTGATGTTAGCCAAAGTGTCGCCCTGGACTTTTAGCAGAGAAGGAAAGAGGGCAGCGTGCAGAGCACAGAAGACTGTAGGATACTCAGACCTAAAGAGGACATATTACACCCTCCTGCCAAGGCTCAGGGGTCTATGAGGCAGAGAGACCGGGAGAGAGAGGCGATGGGTAGCTTCAAGGAAATGTCAGTGTTTTCTAGACATAACCGGGCAGGTGCACAAATGAACGCATAGTGAGTGTGACAGCATGCACAAGACTCACATGAGCTCAAACCGGACTGTCTCAGCAGAGAGCCAGGGAGGTGGGCATGAGATCTCACCACTCGCTGAGGAACTATTGGCCTTTGGTAGCTACCGGAGAAGCAGAGTCGGAGGTTTTCTCTGATGGCACAGCCCCTGATCGGTTGACCACACTCCAGGGCAGACCCCATTCCTAAGACTGGCTGGGAAATACAAACGGGACTCGAGGGAGAAAAAGTGGGAAGTTGGGTGGGTAGGGAGGGTGGAGAGGTGGGTATGTGAAGAGTTGGGGGAGGGGTGAATACGACTCAAATACATTGCAGGAAATTGTCCAAGAATTAATGGAAGTAGTTTGAAGCTCTCCCCCTTTTTTAGTGAAAAAGAATTTATTGAAATAGTGGGTCGTTTACAGAACAGCAAGAAGTCATTGGGAAACAAGTCCAGTAGTGACGTGCAGAATAATCCTGTCCAGCTTGTGTATCGACGATGTTGAGGACTGATGTGTGGTACGTGGATGCCGGGCACTGATCATACAGCAACCCGGAAAAGACTTTGTGCTTAAGAGTTTGTTACATCGATCAAGAAGGTAAGTGGACTGGCCGTCAATTTCAATTCTAAAGTGCTCATGATCAAGGACCAGGGCCAAGTTCCCTGCAGGTAGACCCCTCTGCTACTCTGGCCTCATCTTTTATTCAGTAAACAGCTCCCCTTGCCTCTGGGAATGAAATGCTGAATCTCGGCTTTATCCAGGCTGGAATTCCAGGGTTGTCACTGACACTGAGAAACTCATTTCCATTTTGGATTCTCTCATCTGAACCCTCAACAACAGGGCATGGTCCTTATCCTCTCACTGTGGCTGGAAGACAAAGGCAGTGCTTTCACCAGAGCAAGTCTAGTGTCTTTGGGATTCTTTGAGTGTGCAAAGGCAACAGCTGAGTGGGAGGTTCATGGTAAAAGTACCCCAGTCCCAGTCCCACCCTCACCCCCACCCCACCCCCAGCCCCACCCCCAGCCTCACCCCCACCCCAGCCCTACAGGCATCAGATCTCTTCTTATATCTTTGCTGCTTAATGTGCGTGACACCTAGGAATATTGGCAGCACCTAGGTGCTTGTTAGAAATGCACACACACTCTTTGACTCTACCCCAGATCTTACTAATTAAGAATTTTAACAAGAATCTCATACTATTCGTGTGCACATTAAAATTTAAGAAACACTACCCTGGGTTTGGCATGCTAGTGAATTTATGGCATTAAATATTAAATATCTTAGTGTTAGACCACCCCTAAGACCAGACATCAATCACCTAATTGAAACCACAACTGAAATCACCTCCAGCTGCTCAGCTAGCACGTAGAATGCAGTGTTCCTAGACTACACAAATGCCAGTAGATTCAGCCTTCTCCCAAATGAAGTAAGTTCTTTTCTCAGTCTACTCCGTGTTCCCAAAGTGTTTCGGAATAAAAATGAGCAGTCTCTTGTGTGTTCTCTGCTGTGCACATCCCTCCTGGGTTTGCCTAGTCAGGAGGTTGAGAATCATGAGAGAGGTGTAGTTAAATCAAGTTCAGAGGAGATGACCTTCAAGCTAAGGACTAAACAGCTAAAACAAGAAGTAGAGTCGCTCCAGGAAAGCCCAGAAGACACCGAAAAGGAAGAGCAAGTGGCAAAGAACACTCAGCCGAACAGCGATGAATCACCAGAGGTGCAGAACAGCAGTAACCTGAAGGGAGAGGAGACGGCTCGGAAGCAGGTCCTAGGGGTGCGGGGGATGCTTCTGAGGAGGGGAATCCACCCGATGAAGATGGGCGGTGGTTAGCAGGAACTGATCCAGCGTGGTAGAAAGGAAGACGGAGGAAGGAGGGGGTGATTCAGAAACATAGTGGAGCTTAGCAATCATATCCTGCTGTTTCTTCCCACAGATGCTCTCCTGAGGTCAGAATTTCCCCACTCCATTCCCCTCGTATCTTAAGCACACCTCCCTCTTCTCCAAGATGTCCCTCCCATCTTTATTGATTCACACTGCACACTGCCTAGCTCCATATTCACTTCCTTCAGCATGCCTAGGGGTTTTGTTAAGTCTTAACTTGTCATTTCTGCTTTTAATTTTAACACCTAATCATGGCTTAACAGTAAAAAACTACGATTTATATAGGAAAACAAATGAAATAAAAAATGAGTGTGTCTTGCATCTTTTTTGGTGTGCACATCCCTCCTGAGTCTGTCTTCTGGAGACAGCCCAGTCGCTAGCCTAGAACATGGCTAAATCTCAAGGCGAATCAGCTCACTGGGCCTCAGCCATGACTTGCGGGGACCCATTGAGCAAGTTAGGGGTAGCTTCACCCGAAGGAGAAGGAAGAGTTCCTCCTGCCGTGTTTGGAAGCTTGGAAAGTGCTACAACTTGAACGTGTCCCAGAGTCCGTGTGTTTTAAATGTAATTCTCAGTGCAACTGGCTGCACTGTTGAGAGGTGAGAAATTTATTAAGAGGCAGTTTGGCCCTCGTGCATGAAATAATACCATTTTTACAGCAGTGGGGTAAGAGGGCCAAGCAAATATCATAAGAGGTTGCTCCAGGCAAATATCAAAACAGGTTTCTCCGTCAGAGATCAGCCCTCAACTTCAGTTTCCTAGGACTGAGCAAGCAGTTTCTGAAAGAGCCACAAACAAAGGGCAATTAATCACTGGTGCCCCTGATAACAGGGACAAGGGAGAAAAGATGCACCAAGCCTGGACCACTGAGCCAGACCCCACAGTCAGTGCATCCTGGGCCAGCCAGCCTCCACAGCAGCTCAAGGACAAAGCCTGGGACTTGTGCAGGCCTGCCCCCAAATGGAAAAGCTGTAACCCTAGTCAGCCCCTGACTAGCCCTAGAATGTGCTAATATGATTGCCACTTGCTTAAGCCAATCATATCTAAGATGACCTAATTGCTCTGGGAACGCCCCTTAGCTGTGCTTAAAAGGAGACTGTGAGTTCCTCTTAGGGTCATTGCTATCTTGCCTTTGTGGGGGATGGCCAGACCCAGTATGCTGGAAGCTTTCTCGAGATAATAAACACTCTTATTGATTGCATACGTGGATGGTAGTTTTTTTGTGGGACTTCTCCAGGACCCTAACATGGGGGAGTTACTGAGGGAGTGGGTTCCTGATAGAAGGACGAGTTTGGCTACCTTCCCTTCTTACTCTTACTTTGACGTGTAAGCAAGACACATCTGCTACATAGGATGATACACAGGCTTGGATTTCCTGGGCTCCAGAACCATAAGCTACATAAGATCCTGTTCATTGCAGATTGCATATCCTGTGGTATTCTGTGATAGTAACACAACACAGACCAGCAAATGCCTTTGGATCTTTCCATTTTGCCCAGATCTTCACTGCTTCCTAACTGATTCCCAAACTTTTGCCCAACAATGAATGAAGAAAACTGAAAGAGATTGTGGATTAATACTGTAGTTCAAGGACTCTGGGAACAAATTTTGAATTCAGGTTTTGTGTTGTTGTGGCCACATCTCGAGACACCTGAGAAAGACCACCACAGAGCCAATATCTGATGCAAAACACACAGGGGTTTATTGTTAACAGGCAAGCCCGGGCTTGGTCCCTGTCCAACATCTGACGCAGCAGGTGGAGGAAGACGGCCCTGAGCTCTCAGGGTGGGGGGTTTTAAAGGGAAAAACCGCGAGCAGGGTGATACAAACCTTTGCATCATATGATTGGGTGAGGGTGTGTAACCTTTGAATTTATTGGTTGGGGATTACAGTTATCATTTTGGGGCAGGCCTGGACAAGTCCCAGGCTTTGTCCTTGAGCTGCCATGGAGGCTGACTGGCCTCGCACGTTCACATTGACCCATGCACGAAGCTCTAGGTTGGTGAGGGGTCCCTGTAGCCTGAATCTTAAAGAGTCTTATTAATAAAAACAAACCTGAGCCAGGTATTGGGGTAAATGCTGGAAGGTCAGAGATACAGAACAAGCCACAGATAACCTCACCTGGCAAACTTCTCAGCTGATCTTGTTTCCTCAGACTGGAGGCCTCTGTGTCCTCATATCCGAATGGCTCTCAGCTGAACTGTGCTCCAAAGCCTGAAAGCTTAACCAGCCAAATGCTTAACCAGCCAAATGCTTCTAGTTTCTGGTCCTCACGCCTTATATACCTTTCTGCTTTCTACCACCACTCCCTGGGATTAAAGGCTTGCTTTCTGGGATTAAAGGCGTGTGTCACCATGCCTGGCTGTATCCTTGAACAGATGGATTTCTGCCTCTGGAATGCTAGGATTAAAGGCGTGTGCTACCACTGCCTATCCTTTATGTTTAATATTGTGGTTGTTCTGTCTCTGACCCCAGATAAGTTTACTATCATGCACAATATTTTAGGGAACACAATACCACCACAGGTCCCAGACAGTAAACAACCAACTGAACCTTGAGCAGTCAAAGTGCGTGCAGAAAGGGAGCTACTACAAGGACTGTGTCTTTTGTTCATGGCCCTCCCGGAAACTGCTTGCTCAAGTCTTAGGAAACTGATATCGAGGCCTGATCACCTAGAGAAGACTGAGCAGCCTGTTATGGCATCTACTTGGTCCTTTCAGTGTATCTCAGACTTAAAACCTGAAAAGATGATGAGTCACTCCAGTGGACATTACTTCTGAGTGTTTAGGACTTAGAGCTTGTCATTATAGCTTCCTTAGGCTCTTCGTTGTTCAGTGTCATTAAAAACAACTATCCCAGGAGCTGGGAGGTGATTCAATGGATAAAATGTTTGCTATTTTGGAGCTCCAGAACCCTTGTGGTGGCCACCTTTATAATCCCAGTAATCAGGATCCTACTAGACAGGAGATCGCTGAGGCAAGCTGGCTAGGTCAAAGTAAGTAAGTGCCAGGATCAGGGACAGATCTTGCCTCAACAAATAAGTTGGAATTGTGAGAGTCAGTAGTGATGGATGACTCCAAGGAAACAGTCTTTCAGACAAGGTTGATGCACATATGAATCACTGAGACTTTGACAGTACACACGAGACCGGTACAAATTCAATCCAGACAAAAACCCTAGCACAAGAAGAGGAAGTAGGCACCAAGTTCCATTCCTAAACAAAAAGCTCTTTGTAACTGATCCTTGCTACAACAGGGATAATCAATTTTTTGTCCCAATGGAATGACCCCAGACATATTGACCAAACCCCAGGGCAAGCCCCATGCCCAAGGTAGGTGACTAACACGAGACAGACTCCATGTTTTTTGTATGCGCTTTCTTTCATTATGACTTGGTGGTTTTTTGTCTTTTTGGTTTTGAACATGAAGTTGGGTGTATAGGGAGGTGAAGAGGGCCTTGGGGGACTCTGGGAAGGGGAATGATTATGGTCAAATTGTATTGTATGAAAAGTGTTTAAAATAAAAAATTAATTAATTAATTAAATGGAGAGTAAACCTGCTGTCAAGCTCCACACGCATGTGTGCACACACACTCAAACACTCATACACACATGCATGCATACCACATGCGCACAGAAGAAGGAAAGAGAAAAAAACCACCCCAGGACAGAAGCCTAGCTCGGTGATGGAGTGCTTGCCAATAGAAATAATCAAGTTGAGGCTCACACTATCATCATAAAGGTCTGTCCCTCTGGACTACACCTAGAACAATTGATAAATTCACTTTTTCCCCTGCTCGTGTGCTGGAGAGTCAATGCAGGGTCTCATGTATATTAGGTGAGTATTGAGTGGTGAGCTATATTCACAGTCTTAAATTAGCATGTGTGTATGCAGAGAGAGAGAGAGAGAGAGAGAGAGAGAGAG
>CABHPQ010142181.1:13228-43954 GCA_902168405.1 Peromyscus aztecus | reverse complement strand
GTTCGGTGATTCCTTTTCTTTTAGCCTTTTTATTCTGGGATAACTTAAATTTAACAGAAAGTTACTCAACTAGTAGAGAAAGTTTCTGTGAGCCTCTTTCTCCCACTGCAGGAAATTAGCATCTTGTGTAACCACATGGCCATTACAAGAGCCAAGACGCTTTTGGAGACACGGTACTTCTAGCCACAACCTTACTCATGAAAGTGCTGCACTCAACCAGACTCCACTCCAGGCTTCCATATTGTATGAATTGTCATGAATGCTTGGTCTCCTATACTCTGGGACGGTCCTTTCATGACCTCTGTATTCATAAAGAGTTGGCCATTTGATGAGCTGACAGTGGGCTTACCTGACCCTGTATGGTGTCAGACTGAAATGGTTCATTTTGGTGGGAGCATCCCACGAGGGTTGCTGTATCCTTCTCAGTGCATCAGACTTCAGAGAACATGAGCAGCTTTCCTTTTTCCTGCTAAACCTTGCTCATTTGGTTAATGTGATTTATGTCTGCCAGACATCTTTACTGTAAACTCATGGTTTTTACCCTTTTTATAGTATCTGGAAAGGAAAAGCTACCACATCATATAGATCTGCTGTTTCTCTTTTTATTTTTGCCCTTTCATTTTTGACGTCTATTGGTACTTCTTAAAACAGTATTGGACTAATGGTGATTTTTTTTTCTCACAGTTTTTGTATTTATTAAGTTTCAAGGTTTTTCTCATTTCTTGGATGCTTGGCTAAGATCAAGTGAAGAATTCCATTATTTCTTAATAATGATACTCATGGTACAGAAAATGAAACCTGCTAAAACAACAAAAGTTCAATTACTGAAGCTCAGTTTGAATTATTAAGGCTTTCTGCAGCTAATTTCTCCCAATGACTGCCTAATTCAATAATCCTGAATGTTTCTAACTCTTTTAGCCTTATGAGATTCCATTAAAAAGTCATATAGAATCTTGGGAAATGAGAAGCTATTTTGGAACAATTAAAAGACCTGGAAAGTCAGGGTAATTGGTATAATCAGAGGGGAAAAGCCACCCAATAGAAAACCATTATAACCAAAGGCATCTTGATTCTCATCAAATGGTGCTTGCTTAAGTCAATTTTCCAATCCTGATTGACATGATGTGGGAATAAATATGTTTAAAGGGGCATGGGTTCTTCAGTAAATGGGTGTGGCAAAGGTAGAGCTTTTTTTCCAGGAGAGGCCACTCTCAGAGGTGGGGGCAGCTTTGCAAAATGATTTGCTTCATTGATAAATGCAGAAAGTACTCTGAGGCTCTGAGGTCCAGCCCTCACTCAGGAACTGCCCTGGGGGGAACAAATTAAGAGCCTAGAGTAACCAGAAGGTGTTAAGGAGGCAATAAAAATTTTTCCCCTGCCTGGCAGCCAGGATCTGGCTGAAGGAGAAGGTGTCAGGGGCCATGAAAAGGTCCCAATAACTTGAACCTCGAGCATCATTTACGATCTCATGCTCTGGTTGGGATAATGATAAAACACTGTATTAAATGAAGCACAGTGTCAATCTATATAGTCATGGGAGAAATGAGACAAATGTGTAACATTTAACTAACATTTGATAAGAAATGAATAAATCAGTATTGATTTCCACAACAAACCTCCTTTGAGTTTCCATGTAGTTTTACACTTAACCTTCTTCGTCCTTATTTTCTTGTAGACATAAAAGCAATTGTATTATTGAATTCTACAGTGCCTTTGAACTCTGAAATGTTTTGGCCACATTGCCATAGCTGGGGAATTTAAAGAGAAAGAGAAACATAGAAAATTTTAAAAGCTGACTCAAATGCCTTTATATAATATTGATATAATAAATGAATATTTATTAAGCACTAGTTTTGTGGCAGGCACTATGCTACAATCCAGAAATGTTGAGACTAAGTAAATAATGCCTATATCCTGAATTCATTGAGGCTATGTTGATAGATGACCATGAAAACAAACTATTAATATTTAATTGCTAAAAATGGGTTATTTCTCTCTGAGTGAATAAGGCTGAATCTTAGGGAAGATTGTAGACCTGGCTCACATAGAATAATAGGAGGTTAATCAAGCAGGAAGCAATCCATAGCAAGGGAAGAGTTTGAACATAAGCATGGAAGTAAGGAATGGAAACAAACAGGAGTTTAATGCTCAGCGATGAGTTTTACACTCCAGCACATGGAGAAGATGAAACATGAATCCTTGTGGTAGTTTGAATGTAAACTGGCCCTCATAAGCTCATAGGAAGCGGCACTGTTAGGAGGTGTAGCCTTGTTGAAGTAGGTGTGGCCTTGTTGGAGTAAGTGTGTCACTGTGGGAGTGGGCTTTGAAGTCTCCTACGCCTAGAGCAGTACACTTCCTGTTGCCTGCAGGATCAAGATGTAGAATTCGTAGGTCCTTCTCTAGCACCATGTCTGTCTACACACTACCATGTCCCACCATGTTGATAATGGACTGAACCTCTGAACTGTAAGCCATCCAATTAAATGTTTTCCTTTATAAGAGTTGCTATGATCATGGTGTCTCTTCACAGCAATAGAAACCCTAAGACATGGGTCTCTGTATTTGTTCCCATCTACTGTAGGGGGAAACTTCTCTGATGATGGCTAAGCAAGACACTGATCTATGAGTATAGCAGAAAGTCATTAGGAGTCATTTTATTGCTATGTTCCTACAGCAGAACATTAGTATTTGGTTTTCCAAGGTCTCAGTCTCTTGGTCACCCAAGCACTGTTGGACATCAGTTCCATCTCATGGAGTGGGCCTTAAATCCAATCGGATAGTGATTGGTTACCACCACAACTTTTGTGCCATTACTGCACCAGGATATCATTCAGGCAGGTCATCATTGTAGATTCAAGAGTTTGGTGTACATCTTTCTCTTCTGGTAGTGTTCAGAGTCTCTTCCAATACCATGAATACTAGTCATTAGGGATGAAGTCTCTAGGTAGGCACCAGTTAGGCTTCTCAGTGTTCAGTTAATTGTGTTAGGTGTTCTCTTCAGCAATAGGACCTTACCATCAGTTTGTGGAGAATAACCAATAGCCTTGGTCTTGGGTTGTTTGGGGGTTCCCATGGGGCCCCTTTCGCAAACCACTGGATTAAATGTAACTCATTCTTGTCATTAGAAGTTTCATTTGGTGGTGAGAGGTGTCTAGTTGGGGCTTTGTCTCTCCTGTTGTTTAGTAATTCTATTTAGGTTTCTTTCGTATATGTATATATTTTGTGAAACTTCTACTGTATTATGTTTCCATGCAACCCATCAAACGTGTAGGACCTTTTCTTGACTGATGATTGATGTAGACCAGTCCAGCCCATTGTGAATGGTGTCACCACTGGGAAGGTGGTCCTAGACCATATATCAAGACAAACTGAGCAAGCCCTGAGGGAAAAAATGAAATAAAAAGAATAGAATTGTCTTTGCTGGGAAGAATATAGGGATGGTGAGCTGACCAAAGAATATTGACCTCTTAGCTTGAGGGGGATGAACAGATTTGTGCTCAGTTTGCTTAAGTTCTAATGGCCCACTTCAAATCTGGGTTGATGTTGGAAGAAAGGATAAGAAATGGGCAACTGTTTTGTGGTGCTAAGAAAGTTGCTGAAGTAAGAACAAGAACCAGAGGAGTGCTGCTTTATTGAGCCCATCCTCACAGGGGAGTGAGTCCCTTTACATTTTTAGGAACTGCATGTCATGTGCATTTCCAACTCGTTCTCTCTTCTGCCTTCTCTGTGTTGTGAATATAGGATATGCATGAGGTTTTTGTCCTGGAAACTCTGGGTTTCTAAGACTTGTTAAATATAAGGCTTATTTCTTATGTGTGATCAGGTAGTTATTTGCTAGGAATACTCAGGAGACAGTAACAGAATACCCAGGCTACTGTGCCTTAAGCAATAAAGGAATTCAGTTATTTCACTCCACAAGATAAGGAAAGGCTGGAAACCAGCTCTAGGTTTCATTGAAACATAGCCCTAGATTCTGGTTCTTGTAGCTAGAAGTTTTCCTGTGTTCTGTCTGGTCATGTGGCCACTCAGTCCTAAGTAAAAACACAGAGGCTTATATCAATTACAAACTGCATGGCCTATGGCTCAGGCTCACTATTAATTAGCTCTTATAACTTAATTCAACCCATTTCTATTAATCTGTGTTTTGTCACATGGATTCATGGCATTACCTGTTCTCTCACATCTTGCTTCTCCTGGCAGTGGCTCTCAACTTAGTGTGACCCCACCCTTCTTCATCTTGGTCTTCAGTTTAAATGTACTGCCTAACCTAATTCTGCCTTGCCATTGGCCAAACAGCTTTATTTATCAACCAATGAGAGCAACACATATTGACAGCATACAGAAAGACATATCACAACAGGTTCTTCCTCCCTTTATATTCTTCCCTCTCTTGAGACCTATGTGCCGCCTCCTGGTAGAAGTCTGGCAGCAGCCTTTTCTCACGCAACCGTTTACAGTAGGGAGAGAGATCAGCAGAAGACACCCTTATGAGGTGGAGCTCAAGATCTGCACCTGGGAAGCAGGTTTGTTTTCTGGAAGTAAGAAGCCATCTTTAACTCTCTTGACTACAGTTGGGGCCAGAAATATTGGGTCACATGCCTAGCCCAGACTAGTTACTAGCACAATGCAGGAGAGGATATCTGTGAATGACATGAGACAGAAGGTCCAAGCTTCACTGCTTTCTGAAGTTACTGTTAGAATCTTGAAAACTACCAGTGTCCTGCTGGGATGATAACTCAGTCAGTAGAGTGGTTCCTGCACAAGGATGAGGACCTGAGTTTGATCCCCAGGACCCACATGGAAAGAGGAGCGGTGGCTCTTGTTTATACCACTGGTGTTGGAGAGGTTGCTAAGCATATAAGGAGGAGTGTTGTATGAAAAGGCAAACGCAGGAGTTAGGAAGTAAAAACCAGCATTCTTCTCTTGTCACTGATTATGTCACTGTCTCTTGTCACTGATTATTATCAGATAACCAGTATCAGAGGAGACCATGCATCAGATGATCATTTTTTGGTAAATAAAAGTAGTTTTTACTTGAAAGTAAATTCAGAACCAAATCAAAGTATGGCTTTATTACTAAGCATTTAAAAAAAGCTGAGTAAGCCTGTCATGGCCCACTGTCCTGTCTCTGTGGTTCCTTGGAGCAGCTGCATAGCACTGAGGTTGAAGCCTCAGCAGGCTTGTGGGAATGCTAGAGCACAGCATGATAGGTGTTAAAAAAGAAGTAACTATCAGGAAACTAGGAGCATTTCACTCAATCTGTATTCTGACTCTCTGATATTAATCATTTGCTTTGAAATTTTCACTCTGTCTGCTGGCTTTTTGCAAGAGTCTCCTAAAGGCATAAGAATAATCATTTCACACCAGCACTTTACATGGTACTCCAGGAAGGGAGAATGCAAGAAAGCACATGACTTGCTCAATTCAGTCTGTGACTCCCAACCCCAGCCAGACTGGGGAAGGAGAGACACCTCTGAGACTTCCGCTCCTGTTTGGTTAGCTGGCTTACTTACATGCTGGTTGTTAATACATAAACTGAAACATGTTCTTGCTAGTTTTCATTGCTCTGTCGACTCAGCACAAACCACAAGGGAACCCAGGTTTCCACTGTCTTATTTCATTCTGGGAATTCGTGAAGGGAAGAATTCTTTAGGCTCAAATTTCAGAACTTTTGAGCAGTATCTATGGAAGTTGCAGAGGTACGGGGTAGCAGACATTATAACTTATACATAGTAAGAGTGCATGGGAGGGAACACAGGGATTTAGGTTGAAGATCTGAAACCCTTGACATTCTAGAATATCATAGATCATTCTAACCATGTGTAAGTTTTACACATTACCCTGATTTTATGAGGAAAAGGATTTCAGTTTTATTTACAACTTGCTATTCCTCTCGTATTTTTCATAGAATGGGCTTTTTTTTTTAAAAAAAAAGAAATTTTTTATTCATTTTACATACCAACCACAGATCCCCATCTCTTCCCTCGGCCTGACCCCCAGCCTTCTCCTCCAACCCATCCCCATAGCCCACAGAAAAGTAATGAGAAATAAATCCCGAGGTATTCTAAATCTAATTACAAGAGCCAGAGGGTGGAGGAGGGACTTGATAGGGATCCAACTAATTTTATTGACGAGACCAAAAGATTTCAATCTTCCTGAATGTATGTTAAAACTGACTCAAGCTGGGCATTGTGGTGGCACATTCCTGGAGTCCCAGTACCCAGGAAGCTGAGATAGATAGGTAGTGAGTTCAATACCAATCTGGGCTACAAAGTGAGACTTTGCCTCCAAAAGCCAAATGCCCATCAATCAAACAACAACCTAAAACCCTAGACTGGAAGCCCAGTGATGAATCGCCAGGGGCCCCTGCATTCTGCTTATACCCCCAGCCAATGGACTACTCTCCTGTTCCCAGATCCCTCTGCTTTACACTGTTCCACCCTTCTTACCTACAGCCAATGAAGTCTCACTGTAAGTAGCTCTGCTCTCTTCCCAGAATCTTCATTATAAAAATGCTCTCAGTCTAGTTCTACTGGATCTCTTTCCAACTGCTGTCTAGCCCTGCTGGCTGGTAGCTGTGGGAACTTGTCCGAGGACTTGGTCATTTTCTGGCTAGCATCTGACATGGCTCAGTAAACCCCATATTACAATGATCCTTTCATCTCATGGCTCCCTTTAACAGAAGAGCATGTTGTTTCACATTTCTCTACTAGCAATAGCCAATTTTAATGCCTGCCTCTCCTTTGATTCCTCCTTCCCACCCTCTTTCCCTCCCTCTCTCCCTCCCTCCCTTCCTCCCTCCCTCCCTCCCTCCCTGCTTCACACCCCCTTCTTTTCCTTTCCCTGCCCTTCAGTTAATCACCCCCCCCCTTTTTTTTTAAATGATGCACATTGAGGCTGGAAAGATTCCTCAGCAGCTAAGTGCACTGGCTGCTCTTTCAGAGGACCCGAATTAGGTTCCAAGCACCCACATAGTGTCTCACAAATGTCTGCAACTCCAGTTTTAGTGGCTCTGATGCCCTCTTCTGGCTCCCGAGCACCAGGCATGCGCATGGCATACATAAATACATGCACCAAAACCACTCATACACATAAAATAAAATAAAAGTGATGCATATTTATTTCCTTTGATTATAAGTCAATGCATAAAATATAGATAGAAATAAAACAAAAACTCAAACCTCCTATCTCTACAGAACCATTAGGTGAGGATTAGCTGAAATATACAAATCCTAGAAACAAGTAGACATGCAGCTCTTCCATCGAGCTGCAGCAATACTGCAGTAGCTTGTGTTATTATAAAAGCATCAAATTTAACTTTGCATGCTTAGGAAAGGAAATGCTGAAATGGAAGAAAATAGCTGAATGTACATACTTATATATATTTGTAGTTCAGGTATAATTCTCAGGAAATACTATTTCTTAAAAATTTTCATTAATACTCAACATTTTTTTTTAGAAAAATAGCTATAAAAAACACACCAGGGCCTGTGAGATAGTTCAGCATGTAAAGGTGTTTGTTGCCAAGGTTGTAGACCTGAGCTGGCTCCCTGGGACTGACATAGTGGAAGGAGAGAGCCAACCACAACAACTGTCCTTTGACCTCTACATGTGTGTTTTGTGGTGTTATTGTGTTCCCCAAAATATTGTGTATGCTAATAAACTTATCTGGGGTCAGAGAACAGGACAGCCACAATATTAAACAGAGGTTAGGCAGTGGTAGCACACGCCTTTAATCCTAGCATTCCAGAGACAGAAATCCCTCTGGATCTCTGTGAGTTCAAGGCCACATTGGAAACCGCCAGGCGTGGTGACATATGCCTTTAATCTCAGAAAGCAAGCCTTCAATCCTAGGGAGTGGCAGTAGAAAGCAGAAAGGTATATAAGGCGTGAGGACCCGAAACTAGAGGCATTTGCCCTGGAGAGGCATTTGCCCAGGAGAGGCATTTGCCCTGGAGAGGCATTTGCCCTGGAGAGGCATTTGCCCTGGAGAGGCATTTGGCCTGGAGAAGCATTTGGGCTGGTTAAGCATTCAGGCCTCTAGCAGCAGCAGTTCAGCTGAGACCCATTCTGGATTAGGACTCAGAGGCTTCCAGTCTGAGGAAGTAAGACCAGCTGAGGATCCAGCGAGGTGAGATAGCTGTGGCTTGTTCTATTTCTCTGACCTTCCAGCATTTACCCCAATACCTGGCTCAGGTTTGATTTTATTAATAAGAACTTTTAAGATTCATGCTACAGTGCTTCACAGGAGAAAGTGTGCAACACACACACACACACACACACACACACACACACACACACACACACACACTAAACAAATGTAACTAATAAATTTTTGTTGAAAATTGACAGAGCCATGAGATTAAAAAAAAAAAAACCTTGTAAACAGTAGGCATGATCTTTTGTTGTAGAAAGTTGGACACTTTCCTTCACAACATCACTTTTCTCTTTTCATATCCAGACCTTGTTCTTGATACTATTGTTTCAATGTTTTCATTGTGTTTGTGTGGCTGTGTGCACATGTGTGTGTGCAGGTGTGTATGCACATGGCGGATGTGGAAGCCGAAGGTTGATGTCTATTATCTTCTTCAATCTCTCTTTACCTTATGCTTTGAGACAGGGTCCCTCACTAGTCACAAACTCATTGTTTTGGTTAGGGTGGCTGGCCAATATGTCCCCAGTTCCAGGATTACACGCACATGCCTTTGTGCCTGCCTTCTACATGGGTGCTGGTGGTCTGAACACAGGTCTTCACGCTTGCACAGCAAGCGTTTTACTAACTGAGTCATGCTGCCATGCCTCGGTCACTATACCACGGTTTTACTCCTCCTCAACAAGCCCATGTTCTGCTTGTCTGTCATGCTCTTTTTTTGATGCTGGGGTCAACCCAGGACCTCCCAGTGTACTCTAGCCCTATAGAGCACATTTGTGTTCTTAGTAAATCTGAATACATTACTCAGTGTTGCCTTTGCCTTTTCCCCATTCAGGTTTCCGTGTTCTGAGTTTTGATTGTATTCTTAAGCTGGGGAGTGTCCTTGGCCTTGGCATTATCTTCAGATCTGTCTACTTTCCCTGTTGATCCCTTTTCACTATTTGTCTGTCAGAAGATGACTAGGGTAATAAAGCCAACTGTTTCCTTTCTCCTATATTGGGAGTTTTTATGAAAGGTCTCAGATTTTTGTTAGCCCACCACCATGGTTTCTGGGAAAGCTGACAGCTGGGTTCTGAGCCAAACTCCATTGCTCCATTCCAGAACCAACTCCTTTTCATGGTGGTAGACGACATCTTTCTTTATTTGGTGTTTGATGATGTTCATTTTGTTGATTTTTACAGCTTTAAAATTTTTGATGGATCACTATAGAGGATTGGATAACAAACCATGCTTGCTGGGTTCAAGGTCCCCCCAACCCCATGCTCCACAGGAGACCAGCAGTAACATATTTAACACCTATGATGTTAACTTTCCAGTCTGCCAAGTACCTTAATGAGAGGGTCATTATTCAGATTAAATCATTTAATTCACATAATGCTTTTGAACATGCCCTTATAAGATAAACAGTAGCAAATTCATTTCAATCTCACACCTTTAACCAGAAACTTCTTATTCTATCTTTAGGGTAATACTTCCTAATCTTTTTTAATCCATGATTCATCTGTAGCCAGACTAAAAAGCAAGATGAGGTTCCTCTGAGGTAATATTGTTGGCTCAAACTATTTAGAACCTCTTTCACAGCATGCAAATGCACTCCTTATTCTCATGTTGTCTTGTCAAAATTTAAAAAAAACGAAATAAAACAAAAGCAGTAGAAAAGCCCATGACTTAGAGGAGTTTACTAAACAGTGAACCATGCATGGTACATAGAAGGCATTGGTGAATGTTAGCTAACTTACTAGATTATTTATACTCTTCTAAGAAATGTTTGCTGGCCCATTCATTTTTTAGTGTATTGTATACCCCCAAATAAATCAGTTTTAACTAGTTAACTAGGCATCATATGTGTGCATGTGGGGGGTATGTATGTTCATGTACATAGGATTTTTTTTTGTGTGCTAGAGCATGTCCGTGTGTGTACATGTGTATGAAGGCCAGATGTCAACATCAGGTAGCTTCCTCAGTCTCTACCTTTGAGATAGTGTCTCTCATTGAACATGGAGCTTGATGATTGGCTAGACTGGTTGGCTAAAGCATCAGGGATCTTCCTGTCTCTGCCTCCCTGGTACTGAAGCTGCAGGTGCACTGTCACATCAATTTTTAAATGTAGATCCTGAGGACCAAACTCAGGTCCTCATATTTATGATATGAAACAAGCATGAGCCAGCTCCATAGCCCAACCAGATGTCTTTTATAAGTATACAAGTGAAAAAAATAAACCACTATGGTTAATATTTAGGTTCTATATTTTAAGCTATCTCATCTACTCCAGTGGCTTCCTCACAGAGAGTCCTATGAGTGTAATACACGTGGCCTATACATAATGGTATTATTGATTCCTCCTAATAGCTGGTGTGAGGTCAGAAAGCTGAGGTCCCTCCCTGACCTTCTCTGCTTAACCTACAACAGTGTTATATTATTATAGTCTCTCTCTCTCTCTCTCTCTCTCTGTGTGTGTGTGTGTGTGTGTGTGTGTGTGTGTGTGTGTGTGTGTGTGTTCCCTTCCTTTCCTTTCTTTTTGGTTCTCTTGATTTTTGAGACAAGGTCTCACTCTGCAGCACAGGCTGGCCTTAGTAACCACAGTAACCTTCTCATCAGCCTCAGCTCCTGAGTGCTGGATCACAGGAGTGAGTCACCACACTCAGCACTGATTGCACTGCTTTGGAATAGGTTGGGAAGAATAGGATGAAAGGACGCATGAGGAATGTGATGCAAGTGTGTGGGAATCCCTAGGTGGATCTTCATGAACCATCGTCCTGGAAACCAGATGATGGGCAAATCCTTAAAAATATGTAAGGTCTGTGTGAGTCGATAACTTTTACACTTCAAAAACACTGTTTTTCACAGTTTGGCACGAGGCCCAGAATCATTTGAAAATAAATTCTAAACATATAGGTTCTGAGGACCCAGCTTTTAGAAAAGTAAATGTTTTTAAATAACTAAAGTAAAACTCTTTAGTTGCATTATAAATTTTAAAATTATTACATAAGTGTTGATAATTATAATTATTAAGTTGCATTGGGATTAAAAATGAGAAAAAAAAGGTGATTTGTTTTTGACAATGCACTGCGTTTATGGATAATATAACATAGCCACTGAAAGTTAGGATCATATGCTCCACAATATGAGTTTTATATATAGAATACAGAGATGAAACTTTCCTTGGAACCTTCAGATATTATTTCATATAAAGCATTTTTCCCCTCTCAGAAACATCCAATGGAAGTAAAGAAAAAGGAAGTCTAGCTCATGTAAGGAACAACTTTCAGTCAAAGATGGAATGAGGTTATTTGGGGGAAACAGTAAGCCTCCTGCTCACTAGGGTGTGGTAAACATGAGAAAGGAAGCTGAGCATCAGAGGACACCATCACTATCCTAATTGTTGAACTTTCTACTCAGTTTTCCATATTGACTTTTTTTTAGTCTTGATCCAAGGACATTATTGTACAAAATTGGGGAACTACAGGCCAGTAGTGAAAATTTAAAGTATCATGCCATCCACACAAAACAACTCTTACATTTTATTCTCTTTTATGGACATGTAGCTCTTAGTCGTATTTTTTGTAGGTTATAATTGTTACTCCTAATTACTCTTTCATTTAATTCCACTGGTTCCTCTGTTAGTGAATCTTATTTAGTACATCATTTTACCTCTTATTCTTCATCTTACAAATAGCTACATGGCGATACTTTAGTTAGCTTTTGGTATTGAATGTTTAAAGTTTTTACTCTGGTGTTATAGACAATATTGTGGTAATGTCCCTAAATCAAAGTTTTATATGTATCTGTATTAATTGTCCATTTTTTTCCTTAACAAAATTCTCCACACTTAATGGTTTCCAACAATATGTTCCTATATTTCCTGAGGTGGGAATGAGAGGGAGGCACAGTCTCCTGTAGTCCACACATTAGATGGTCCTGGTGGTGGCAGGGGTGGGGTGGGATGGGGAGGTGTTGGGGGGTTGAGGGGTGTATCATCTGAAGTCTTTTCAGGCAAACTGCTTGACTCTCCTGCCTCCCATTCTGGCAGAAGCTTTAACTCCTCCGCGGTGGCCCATCCACAGGCCGCTCTGGCTATCCCACAGCATGGCCGTGGGCTCCCCTCCACAGGGAGTGATCTGAGACAGTGTCAAGGGGAAGCTGTCTCTATGATTTAGCCCTGGCTGCCGTACATTGTCGCTTTCACACCGTGTCAGCCAGCGAGTCTGTGAGTCCGCTCCAAAATGAAGATGAAGGGGGTAGAAGAAGGGGCGCTGAAAATATTGCAGACATACTTTTAACACCAGCGGAACAAGGACTCCTAAAATCATTTCCTGAAGATGAGACTCAAGCATCAAGACCCGTGGCCATCAAAGATTATCTGCCTGTTTCTGAGCTGCCCTCTGGAGGAGACTCTTAGCACCTCACCCTCCCATCTGCTGGTTTTATTTCCCAGAGTCCTCCAGGCAGTCCTTTCAGAGGAGGGCCTTTGTGAGAATTAGAGGATGGAGTCCCCTTCTCCAGGCAGATCAGGCCCCAGCCAGGAATGGTGGTAAGAGGAATGTGTCTGGATGTTAGTACCCCACCCCAGCTTGCCGGGCCTAGGACCCCAATGTATAGGCTTCAGCCCAACAACCTCACTGTCCTTTGTGCATGGTGGTCATCTTGGAAGAGTTGGGTTTTTTGTTGCTGTCTTTTTGTTTGTTTTGACCCATTAAAGGAAATTCAATTTCCTTTTCTTATTCTTGTTCAACCCTGCCTAGTTTTCAGTTTTAAATTTGTGATTATGAATACCTGACAATACTAAAAATAAGCTTGCCTGGGTTTTGAATCCCCATTTGTCTTGACTCTAGCCACTTCCTAAATAAGGATAGGGCTGTGTTATTAAATCATAACAAAATTATCCGTCAAGTGAGTCTCCATTTGTTACAATACAAGCAAGACTGTGAGACGCTGGCCAGGAGCATCAGGTCTGTACTGAGAACCATCGGTGGCCCAGATCGTATTTACGGCCTCTGCCTTCCTCACTTGTTCCGTTTTCATTTCCTGTAAGGGGAGGTGGGATAGCTACAAAGCTGACTGGAAATCTTAAACTCCTAAAGCTTATAATTTATATTTCATAAAATGCAACAAGCATCTTTATACCAGTTAACATAAGAGTACAGCAGCCTATTCACATGTTCTCTGCTAAAATAAATATTTAAATTATTATATTTTACATGTTGTTATCTATACATAGCTATTCTATAAAATTACTCAGTGTTGAGATAAATCTATAAATTATTATTTTAATGCCTTTTTCATTTTATTCTGTGTGTGTGTGTGTGTGTGTGTGTGTTTTGTCTGCGTGTGTCTACGTGCAACACATGCATACAGTACCTGAAGATGCCAGAAGAGGGTATTGGATCCCCTGGAACTGGAGTTACAGATGGGTGTGAGCCACTATGTGGGTGCTGGAAATTGTACATGGGTCCTCTGGAAGAGTAACCGGTGCTCTTAACCACTGAGATATCTCTCTGGCCCCTCTAAATTGTTTCTATGTTGTCTAAATCAGGTTGTAATTAATATCCATTGTGACTTAAGCCTGTCTGTTCCCATACATCAAGCACCAATTTTCTAATAGGTTTCACAGCTCAAAATATAGACTTAGTGGAATTAAAAAAAAAGTAAGAAAGAAAAATAGAAAGGACATGAAGTTGGGAGGAGATATATTGGTAGAGAGTCCTTAGGGGAGGAGAGTTGAAAGTGTGGAGTGGGGTGATGGTGGATATCATCAAAACGCGTTGTATACATGCAAAGATTTTTTTTGATCAATTTTGTTGAAATAAAGCAAAAAAAAAAAACAAACCCAAAATAGTTCAGTTATCACAGGTTCAGTGTTCTTTTAAAGCTGAACAATTGTGATTAATTGGTAAAAGAAATATTTTATATTTAGTTTGGGGATCCTTCACTAAAAAAAAAAATATGCATGATATGGTAAAGGAATTTGACTGTTTTAACTGCTGTGTGCACAGTGGCTATTTTGTCTGTGGAGCTGATCAATTCAATCATAAACAGCAAGATCATATGGCTGGTTGAGTTGAAGGCAGACACCCTGGTGCTGTTTCCCAGCTCCTAATATCTGAGTGTGATGTTGCCATACTTGGTTCTTATGCCTTTTCCAGGGGTGTCCAGCAGCAGAAGCTTGGCTTTCACAAAGCTTGTGGGAATAACTGAAACGCTGTTTAAAATATAATTGCTTTTCCATCAGAAAATGTAAGGTAGAAAAATTACTCTTCCAGGTATCAAATAAATTGGGTTTAAGAACAGGCCTACAATCCTGCACTTGAGAGGCAGAGGCAAGTAGATCTCTGTGAGTTTGAGGCCAACCTGGTCTACTTAGTGAGGTCCAGACCAGGCCAATCAGTCAGAATACATGGTGATAGCCTGTCTCAAAACAAAATGAATGAATGAGCACTGAGTTTAAGAAAAAGAAAAGTAAAAGTGACAGTAATTTATCAAAAAATATGTTCTTTTGAAAAATTAAAAATTAATTTCCTTTTCTCAGAAGCATACAACTTCATTTGTTAAAAATGATTAAGTATCCCTAAAGAAATACACAAGTTAGATAATTTTCAAATGAGTGAACAAATTCTAATGAAACTCAAATAGAAAATTTAGCATGGCTCGGAGACCATTCTGAAATAGTCCCATAGGACACTTTATCAAGGGAAACTTGTCATCTGTAGGTTAAGGACAGGATACACTTGGACACATGCCCTACTGGGCCATTTGGTCATTACGTGAACATCCTATGTGAACCTATGCAGACTCAGATGCCGTAGGCTACCGCACCTCTACATTGCACAACAATCTTAAAGGACCGCTGTGTGTATGTGGCCCACTGTTGACACAAACCTGTGGCAGTATTTTAATTTGAATGGAAATATCCATCTCTAAATCATATTTTTATTATAGTCTATGAAAAGACTTTTGGCTTCTGAAATACGACTGTACTTCTTATTTGTCAACCTGGACTTCACATCAGTCCAGAAAACGGTGCTAGGGAAAGCTTTGCTGTGAGCCAGGAGCTTTGCGGCAATCAACCGCCGCTGAAGCACTCATTTGTCTCTCCCTCCAAAAAGAGGCTGATCAAAGGACTTCCGGTGCTGCTTTTGTCTGAGTACCAGATAAACTCCTGCACTCTAACCATCAGTTTCATCAGGGTGGTGGGGGGCGGGGGGAGAAGGCTGGGTAGGGAGGGCCAGTCTTCCAACTTTAACCTATGAGAGGAAATGGATTTGTTTTTTGAAGAAGTAAGCATCTTTTCCTAACATAAAAAGCTGTCACGTGGAACTTAATGGTTGCATGTCTGGTGAGAAGAGGATGGTCAACCACACCCCGGGATATTAAGCTATTTACACACTAAAACAAGAAAGACAGATGGGCCACTGGAAGCAACGTTCCCCATACAATGCAATAACAATTTTTATGTGTACTGTGAAACCCATGAGGTTGATTTTGCTGGCAGTTTCCTGATTTTTTTTTCCTTCTTATTTTTATGCTGTTGTTAGTTTGTGGGACTGAAACTATCTGCTCTTCAAAAGGAAGTAGTGATTTTTACAGATGTGGAAAGTAATTTCTAGAAGGCCTTTTCCAGAGGTTTGGTTACTATCAGGTGGATGATCTGAGTCTGAGGACAAACAAGCCTTAAATGAGGCAGCACTTGTGTCAGGTGACCACACCTCAAGTCGTTTGGGGGCAGACTGTATGTGGACACACCCTGCATTTCTCCACAGCACTTTTTGGCAGTGACATTCAGTGGGCAGAGGACATGACAGGTGGGTAACACACTGGAATGCAGCAGGAAAGATTGTATTGCCACTAAAACTGGCCACACCACCACTTTTATTGAAACCTTTTTTTTTTTTAATACTACTTGGAATTTGGAACAATGTGAGGAAAGTTCTTCTGTTTTATCGCTTATGCTGGATGCAGGGTCAGGGGAAAACAGCACCCATGGGCATTTTAGTATTTACTTCTGTGCAAAAGGAATATGATTAGAGCAAGGAAAACCTGGTGTGTCTCTGTGTCCCCAGAAGTGGCTGTTTATAATGAAAAAAGCATAGGCTAATACCACCAGAGGAAAAGCCATGATTATAGGCAAAGCTTCCAGAGTAAAAGGCTTTTTGACATTCTGTTTATTTCTCTAAAATGCCTTTAAAATGTGTACATTATACTCTGGTGCATTCTATGTTTAATAAATGCATTTGAGTAAATCACAGTACAAGTTTCTTTAAGCATCCCAGCTGCCACATGAACAGCAGTAACCCTGAATAATTTCCCCACCTGTGAGACCTTCAGGCCCCTGTAACGTCTCACATAGTTACCTCCAGGATTTGAAAGGAAGAGTCCTAACTTCAGTGCCTGTTATGACTTCTGGTCATTTGGAAACTATTTGAGGGATGCAGCACAGCTATGTTAAGATTTTTCCTAGGCATTCAGCCTTCTGCTTATCCACACTGATGTAAGGGCTGTGTGTAAGGCTAATGATATGTATGCTAGTACAGAGAAAGGGATGCACCCTTTCCCTCTCCATCAAGCTTTGCTTTGAATTATCTCCCTCCTGAAAACCTCAACTTGAAGTTCTGGATACAACCTGAGAATAAAGTTACAATTGTAGTGGGACCAAAATCTGGGAAGGTTGAGTGCTGTCTCTCTTCTTGTACTGATCCTGACTCCGAGCTCTCGTCAAATGCTAGAGCTTTTGTTGGCGCATTTGATTTGTGCTTTGAGAGCTACTAAGAAGTTTTTCCAAGATTGGGTGGATGAATAAATGTATGAGGAAATGGATTTGGGTATCCATGTATATATCTTTAGATATAATCTTGGCTTATAATAGGAGATAACAAATAAAGCCTCCATGTGTTATCAGTTGCCACAGTGAATTTGCATTTGAGATTCCTCATCAATATCTATTGGAAATACAAGTTAATTATTCCTATGTTTTCTATTTTTATACCTCTACTCTTTTTGGTCACTGAATAGGGAACAGAGAAAGCCTTGAGTTTGCTGTATGAGCCTCACAAAAGTTGCTAAAAAACACATAAAAAGGACAATAGGAGATGGCCCGAGAAATTCTCCAAGGCAGTTCTAATAATCTTTGGTTCTACTTGGTTCACTTTAAAAAAGCAATGGGATGTGTAATGGTCCCTAGAGTACCTTTAACATAAGTAATTTGCTTTTAATTTGTAGACAAATCCCCGGTCACCCTCAAGCCACAGGGAGAATTGTGGTTTTTCTAGGCAGAGGGAAAGAGCAGTAGACCTCCTGTTATTTCCACGGGCTGTAACTTCTCCGTGCCTCCAGCCAGTGCAATCCATAGTCCCACACCTCTTCAGCTCATAGTCCTGCCCCTAGAATGTGCCCAGACTCTGTTGAAAGGTTTGAAGCTGGACTTTCTCTTAATGATAGAGTCTAAACTCCAGCTTACTAAGGAGGTCCTTACCAGTGTGGTTCCACTCTACATTTCCACGTGTGTTTTCTAATGTCTAGGGCTCCTCATCATATGCCCTAGTCTAGTGTGTATGTCGCTGCATGTACCCATCACATGTGACCCTGCAGTGACACCGTCCACTCATCCTTCTGTGTAGAATACTCTCCCTTCCCTTTGTAGCATGGTTTCCTGCATCCTTAGCAACTGGAGATGCTCAGGGCTACTCACAAGTGATCATTTTCTCCTACTGTCAGGAACTTGGTAGGACTGTTTTTCTGACATCCTACTTTAAATTAGATGGCTATGTGACTCACATTTTCTAAGATGTTGTAAGCAGATGTGCAATGCATCAGGCAGACATTTTCTGGCTTAAGTTTTAAGAGGAGTGAGAATTGACAAGGTCCTCCCCTGTGTTAGCTGTCCTGAAAGTTCCTGTAGGGATGGAGTCTGCCACCCGATTTGAGGATTCAGTGGCTATACTGAGAAGCAGTTCTTTGCCAACCAGAGTTAGATATGGATGTGAAAGAGGAATAAACGTTTGTGCATGTTCTAAATCAACAGAGCTTTGATGTGTTTGTTACTGTGGCATAAGTTCATTAAAACTGTTGGCGTTGCTCAGTCTGATTCAGGTGTCACTTTAAGAATCCCAGTCCATGCCTCCCTAAAGGGCACATCCATCAGAGCCCTCCCAATGCACCTGATGCTCTGTATATAGCTGCACTGTTACACTTGTTACAGTCATGAGGACTGTTGTTTACATGACTCCCCCCTCATATCTTAGAGCCTCCACTAAACCTTTTTCTAGAGCACTTTCCCATTTTCTAGAGCACTGTCTGTGGTTGATAGTTAAGTTCAAATAAATCATAGAAAGACTGTCAAACAACCTGCTTCCCTCTGGTGCAGATTATGATTTAGAGGAAGTTTTTATTTTTTTATTTTTAATCCATTTCTTTGTTCAAATGAGGAGAAAATTAGCACTTTAGTGTTGCTCAAATTTTAAATTGGTCTTTTAATAAAAAACAGATCCAGATATTGGTATAAATGCTGAAATATCAGAGCGACAAAGGAACAAGCCACTGCCACATCTCACCTCACCAACTGCACCAATATTCTGACTGAATGCCTCTGAGTCCTCAGCTGAAAGCTCTCCAGCCAAAAGGCCTTTAGTTCCTGTCTCCTCACACCTTATATACCTTTCTCCACCCAGCCATCACTTCCTTCCTAGTGCTGGGATTAATGGTGTGTGTGTTTCCCAAATACTGGGATTAAAGGCGTGTGACTCCCAAGAATTGGGATTAAAGGTGTGTGCCACCACTGCCTAACTCTGTTTCTCTCCTAGACTGAGCCAATCTCATGTAGTCCAGGGTGGCTTTGAATTCACAGAGGTCCAGACTGATCTCTGCCTCCTGAGTGCTAGGGTTAAAGGTGTGTGCCTCCACTGCCTGGCATCTATGTTTAATCTAGTGGCTTGTTCTGTTCTCTGATCTTTAGGCAAATTTTATTAGGGTACACAATATATCACCACATATTAGATTATCAGACCAACCTTCTAACATTATTGTTCATTAAAAATCCAGGACTGTATTAACTTTATTTAGCTATTTTATCCTGAACTAATTTCAAAGAACAAGAGTCAACAATTTCATAATACTATATATGATCATTGTCCAGGTTCTATGTAGGTTTACCTTCTGGTCTCGGTTACATATGGTCAACTGTAGTTAAAAACGTTAAATGGGAAATTCCTGAAGCAAGTATTTCATAATTTTAAAATACCTTTAATTATGATATGTTGTTATAATTGTTTCACTTTATTATCAATCTCTTACTGTGTCTCATTTATAATTCAAACTTTACCACAGAAAAAATATCATATATCCAACATTTGATGCTATGATTTGAAGTACCCATACAATGAGCATCTCAGAACATATTTCCTGATGGACCAGGGGCACTATTGAAATTGAATTATTCTTACTACATTCACCTAAGTTATTTGCCAATGCCATTGGTTCCTGTGGATATTTGATTCATTATTCAAATATTTATTGACAGGTCTATGTTGTGAGCAGGTTGTCCTACACACCAAGGATACAGAGATCAATACACCAGGGAGCTTATAGTGTAGTGGGAGTAATTACAATACATGATGGTGCATAGGCAATGACTGGGATATATATAAACTCATGTGTGTGTGTGTGTGTGTGTGTGTGTGTGTGTGTGTGTGTGTATGTGTGTATGTAGAGCAAGACTTTTCTGTGTCTTCTTCTATCATTATCTGCATTATTGCCTTGAGACAGAGTCTGTCATGAAGCTGGAAGCTTGCCATTTGGGCTAGGCTAGCTAATCAGCAAACTCTTGGGATCCATTTATGTCTGCCCCCAATACTGTGATTGTAGGTATGCACAGCCAATGCTGGGAATTTGAACTCAGGTCCTCATACTTGCAGAGCAAATGCTTTTACCCACTGAGCCAACTGCCCAGCTCAGCACATAGACATTTTTGGTTTTTTCTGAGCACAGAAAGAGGATGTGCTTACCTCAACAGGATAAAACACACTTAAGTTGATCTGTTTCACCTCAGTTTCTAGATAATCATTTTTTATATGACAAGGGGCTAACTTTGGACAATGGTTATAGAGAGTACATATCAGCAATTCCTGAGAAAAATCGAGCATTGACAGCAACTGCTGTGTCTCTGAACTCCCAAGGCTCAAAAACAAGAAACAATGGAAATGGGCTAGTGGGTCAAAATGAGAATGTCCAGGTAAGATTAAGGCCTGACTACACACTCCCATTATTCATGGAGAGAACCTTCCCCCACCTCCCTGCATATGGGTGGAGGCAGCTCTTCCTTGAAATTCTTGTCATACAAGACAAAGCAAGTTAGCAAGCTGGTGATGTCACCAGGTATATGGTGCAGCTTGTAATGTGCCTCTGTGAGGTTAAAGAATGCTGTTCAGAGGATAAATGTTCTTGTCCTAGCCTGCCATGACTGGACCTCTGGAGAATATCTTGTCTTCTCTGTCACCACTGGTGTTTATCAGCACTTTGGAGAGAACACCCATGACTCAAACTTTTGGCGCTGAGGAAAGGATGTAGTGGGAACCCACCAATAGTACCTTCTTTTGACTTTCCCAGCAGCTCTGTGTGTCCCAGATGTGTCCCTTAGGGATTTGTTTTGTTAGAAGAGCTGTCTCCTCTTTTAGCTTCTCTGTTAAGGAGCTGAAATAAACTTTCTATCCCTGGTGCCATTGTCCTAACCTGTTGAGGCTACAGGGTAACATCAAAGGCCTTAGTGATTGAGTTGATATGAGAGGGAGACTAAGATGACTCTCAGAATGTTAGCCTGCAGGGGCGAGCATATGGTAGCTCTGCAGATAAAGTCAATGGAAACAGTTATAGTTAGATGTCTGCAAAGTCACTTGGTGTAGCAACATTGGAAGTATGGTGGAATATTCAGCCTTTATGTCCTTCATATCAAAAGTGCAACTCTAAAGATTAAGAAGGTATGTACTCTACAGATGTAGATGTGGGGTTGTGACAGATAGCAGGATTCCTGGGAGCTAGCATATGATGAACAGCCAAGGGAATAAGAAATGCAGACACGGTAGAGCTGTCTATCAGAGGCTGGCCTTAAACGGTTTTTTTTTTTTTTCTATTGTGATGACTGAAATGCTATCAGCATTTAGTACCCTGTAATGAAAGGGCATTTATGTTTTAAACTTTTTTAAAAATGTGTGTATGTACACATGCAGAGGCCAGAGGTCAACAACAGATTTATTCCTCCATTGCTCACTGCATTATTTTTAGAGACCATGTTCCTCACTGAAAGTGGTGCTCCTCAATCTTGCTAGGCTGGCTGAGCAGTGAGTCCCTGGGATCCTCCTACTTCTACCTCCCAGTGCTGGGAGCACAGGCACATGCTGCCATGTTTGACCTTTTATATGGGTGCTGGGGATCTGAACTCAGATCCTTGTGCTTGTGCTCCTGGCTCCAACAACACGATGATAAATGATCTCACGTTGCATGTGACTTTCACGTGTTTTGATTAACGCTGATGGAGGCAAAAACTTGTTTATAATTGTCTCAGTTTAGAGTTCAATTCAGTCCCTTTTGTAAGCAGAGGATTCTCTTCACAGTTTCAATATTCGTTGATTTTTCTAGTAATATAGGTATCTGGTAAATAATTGCCATTTTTCATTTTTGGACCCTTACTGAGAGTTGTTCATCCCTTTGGGAAAATATAATTGATAACATAATTCATTGTAGCAGAGTAATATCAGTTCATCAATCAACACTGTAATTGTGACACTCACAACTTGAGATATGGATGGCTCCTTAGAGATTGCGATTGTTAGCTTTGTCAACTCAGTTCAACCCAGAGAATCTGGGAAGTGTCTCAGTGAGGGTCAGTCTACATTGAGCTGCCCTGTGGGGAACTGACTTAATCAAGTTAATCAATGTGAGAAGGCCTGACTCACTGCAAGGGGCACTATTCCCGAGGCAGGGTGTTTTGAACTGTACAGAAGTGGAGAAAATAAAATGAGAACAAGCAAGCAAGCAAGCAAGCATGCATTCATTTCTCTCTGCTCTGGACTGTGGATGAGATGTGATGAGCTGTCTGGAGTTCCTGCTGCCTTGACTTCCCTGCAATAAAGGACTATATAACCTAGAATTGTGAGATAAGATAAACCCTTTCTCCCCTAAGTTGCTTCTTAGTGTATTTTATCCCAGCAACAGAAATAAAACTAGAACAGTGATTTCATTAAACTTACTTGAACCATGTATTGAAATATATACTAATTTTTTACATAAATTGCATTTTTTACATTAGTTAGAACACTTTCAAAAATGTTGTGAAACATTTATGGGGAAGATACGATATCACGATATTACTTTATTTAATTCAGGGTTCAAAATGAGGCACCACAGTGTGTGTAATTTGCATTGCATGTTATAATATATTATATAATATGATATAAATTATAGATATAAGTGGCATTGTGGCTGGGGTGCTAGTAAGCTGTCTCCAAACTCTGAAAAGGTTTTTATAAAGCATTGTCTCTCTTTTCTAGTGGCAGAAGATATGAGGAACAGCCAGCTGTTCATTATTCTAGAGAGAAGATCATTACTTGCATGTAAAATTGCCACTGATGCTGCATGCAGACTCTGAACCTTTGCAAGGATTACCACTCATGCAAGGCTGTGTAAACCTCTTCCAAGGTTTCATCTTCAAGGAAAATTAAGAGGCTTTCTTTCTACTGTTCTTTAACCAAGTGCCATGGGTCCCTTCTTTAGGCCCACAGGGTCATGGATATCTGAGTCTTCTGTGTGGCTGTCCTGACCCACATGTCCTTCCCACTCATGGCCCTGGAATCAAGCAGCTGTGTCCAACTTGAGCACACAGGTTCTGGATGTCATTTGTTTTCTTACTCCAGAGCCTGGTCTTCAGCTTTTTCTATCTCCTACCTGCTGATGAAGACCTTTGTGTACTGCCAAGGGCAGACTCTGACTTGCACTTTTAAGTCTGGTGATTAATCACCACTATCTTCATAGTCCTTTTTAATGCACCAGTAATACCTAGCAGCAATAATTTAATTCCAGCGTCTTTGTAACTACTTCCTCACACTTCGCAAATGCCTCTTCATGGTCCAGTAACCCAGAGCCCATCATTAGCTCTGGTGAACAGTTGCCCTGCTCCAGCCTGCCTGCCTTTGTCAGTACTGGGGTGATTGTGATTAGAGAGCAGCTGTAGATAACACTGAGTTCTCACACAAACTGGGGGCTTTCCTCAGTACTTCACTTTTACAAACTCACTCACATGTACTAACTTTGTGAGAGGGGGATTCTTGTTAGGTACATCAAACCAAGCATAGAGATGTGGGATACCTTGTCCAAGATCTCAAAAATCACTGTTACAGGGTTAGGGATTCAGGCTTCCATAGTCATCTTTGTGGTTTCAGCCTTTGATTGCTGTTTACGTTTCAGCTTCTTTAAATAAAACATTTTTACTAGAAGAACTCATGTGTGTGTTATAGCACACAGTGGATACTCAGTAAATGCAATTGTCCTGGTTTCCTCTTGGGTGGATTTCTAGACCTGTCTCCAGGGGTCTTCTGTCTCCAGGCCTTACTGAACATCCTAGCTCTTCTTCCATGGTGCTTTCTAAGAGCTTTGACACCTGTGGTGAGGTTACCATAAGCACATGAGGCTGACCCATATGTTTTATTCATGAGTTATATTCATATATTGCATGTATAGGTGCAAAATATTCTCAACATATTCACTAAGTAAATAAAAAGGTGATAATGGGCACATACATTTGTCAAAATATATTGGTTTTTATGCATTCAAATGAATTAAAATTTACTGTATGATAATCAGTTCTCAATAAAGTTGGTTAAAATAGTTTCAACTTAGAGAAATAAAAAATAAACAAAACTCTACAGTCTATTGCACCACTGTTAAGCAGAGAAGAATTTTCTATCACTAGAAAGGGACTCTAGTTACTAATTAGGTCATTCTTTGCAGAAAGATTAAGTTTCTGGTGCAAACATGATAATGTAACAACTCAGGCTAGATGTTTCTTTAATTGGTTTATTGGTTCCTCTCAGCTGCTTCTATTACTCGGAGAATACTTTGAGTTATGTTTAATTTTAATATTAAGCATGACACTAAATTTCCTAGGAAATTGAGCCTTGATAGCAAAGGCATATTGATCATATCCATAAAAATCAGTGTATAGGAGATAGCATCCTGTTTTGCAGTTCCAAATGGGCATGCAGAACAAACTGTCAGCCATGCCAATACAAACTTCATTATTAAATGAAGTCTGGAATAAAGAAGAAGCCCTGCCGGGCGGTGGTGGTGCACACCTTTAATCCCAGCACTCGGGAGGCAGAGCCAGGCGGATCTCTGTGAGTTCAAGGCCAGCCTGGGCTACCAAGTGAGTTCCAGAAAAGGCACAAAGCTACACAGAGAAACCCCGTCTCGAAAAACCAAAAAAAAAAAAAAAAGAAGAAGCCCTTTGATACCTCTGATTTTTTGGGGGTTCAAATATCATTTTAATAAGCAAATTTGGATGTTTATTTGCTTAAATTCTCAAGCCCTAAAATTTACTGTGTGTTATGATTACACATAATATTTGAAGTTATGGCATTCAGTTTGAGAATACAAAAGTATATCTTGTTAAAAATCAATGAGGAAACCAGGCCTGGTGGTGTACACCTATAACACCAGTTACTTGGGAGGCTGAGGCAGGAGAAGTGTTGAGCCAAGGAGTTAAAAGCCAGCATAGGTAACATCTTAAAGGCCCATCTCTTTAAGCAAGAACAGTGACAAAATCAACTATTAGAATAAATATTGAAGCTATTCCGCAAAAGAACTTGAGTTGGTTTTCTTTTTCTTAAATTAATTTTATTTTTAATTATGTATATGTGAGTATGGGTGCCTATAGAGGTCATAAGAGGGCATTGATGTCCCCTGGAACTGTAGTTAGGGGCTTGTGAGCCTGCCCAAATGGTTGCAGGGAACCGAACTCCTGACAGCTGCAAGGAACTGTTAACTGATGAGTTAACTCTCTAGCCCATTGATTTGGCTTTCTAGAACATTAATTGTTTCCAAAATTCTTTCTCATTATAAGAAGATTACATGCTGTATCTGATCATTCAAAAATTTATAGCAATAATATATATACTATTTCATTAAATCTGTATAGGGAAATTATTTATTTTATGCTGTTTGTCTTGCACCACATTTTAAAATGTTATGAATTATTTCTTTTATTTTGGGGGATTATTATTATACTTGCATCATTTTTTACCTTCCCCTTCCTCCCTCCAAACCCTAACAACACTATGTGCTGTCCATCTTTGTCTTTCTAGCCTTATTACAGCTCCAACATTTAGTGAAAGCTTGCTCACTGACTGAATGGGGCAGAAGAGGCTGGCCTATGTCTGTAGGGAATCCCCTGAGGAGACTGTAGAAATCTCAGTCCAAGACCACATAATAGAAAATGAAACTCTGTACAGAGAAGTGGTGGTAACCTGATCAACACTGTGAAGGAAAGGAAGACACAGAACTTAAGACTCAGCACTCAGGTGCATTTGTCTTTCAACTGCCAGATACTGTCCTCATGCATACTTATTTACCCAGTAGGCATTTACTCAGTCATAATAACTATTTTTACTACATTTTGGCTAATGTTAGATACAATCCTAAATATTAGAAAGAACATAGCCAACAATACACAGACCTTGCTCTCACACCTGAGTGCTGGGGATGTCTTTCTGTATGCTGTGAATGTGTGTTGCTCTGATTTGGTTGATAAATAAAATGCTGATTAGCCAGTAACCAGGCAGGAAGTATAGTATAGGCAGGATAAGCAGAGAGGAGAATTCTGGGAAGAGGAAGGCTGAGTCAGGAGTCGCCAGCCAGACACAGAGGAAGCAAGATGTGAAGGCAGAACTGAGCAAAGGTACCAAGCCACATGGCCAAACATAAATAAGAATTATGGGTTAATTTAAGTGTAAGAGCTAGTCAATAGTTAGTCTGAGCTAATAGCCGAGCAGTTTTAATTAATATAAGACTCTGCGTGTTTATTTGGGTCCAAGCGGCTACAGGACTGGTGGGTGAGAGAGATTTGTCCTGACTGTGGGCCAGGTGGGACACAGGAAAACTTCAGCTACATCTGAGTGTGAGGAAAAGAGGATATATGGAGCCATTGCTACATTTTACTTTTGTTACAAAAGTAATTACAGAAAGGATATTTTTAAAAATAATTTATTCAGCAAATTCACAATACAGACATTCTGCTAGCACTCATGTAATTTTATTTAGTGCTCACTAAAACTCTTCAAGTAGTTTCAATCCTACATTTAGATTTCTGGAATTAGGTAAATTGCTAAGATCATGCAGCTCCCTCAGTGACCAACCCACAGGACTCAGGTGGCAGAGCCAGCACTGGAAACCTGTGTGTGGGGAGAAAGCAGGGTGTTGGGGTCTGGGAGGTGGCTCATTCATTAAAGTGCCTTCTATGCAAGCATAAAGATCTGAGTTCAAATCCTTAGTACTCACATCGAAAATAATTGGCATGCTTGCACATATCTGTGACTGCAGGGTTGGATGGCAGAGACAGATGGATCCATAGGCTAACTGGTCAGTCAGAACAGCCAAATGGTGAGTGCCTGATTCAGTGAGAGACCCCCGTCTCAAAAGATAATGTAGTGTTTGTTAGTGGATGGCACCCAGTATCTATCTCTCTCACACACATACACACACGGGGGTTAAGGGGGAACAGAGAGGGAGGGAGGGAGATAGATCTGGGTGTCTCCACATTTAAAATATGAGCATCTACTCATGACAGATCAGAGGTGTAGGGGATGGAAACAGGGAGTCAATGCCTTCTTATATTTTTAGTCTTCATTACCTAGTGCCAGTGATAATGATATGAACATAACAAATTGTGTTTTATTCTATCAATGTGGTAGATTATCATGTTAATATAAAAATGAAATAACACAAGATTATTGGTATAGATTACCAAAACTTCTCCATAAAAGTGTAGCTGCAGAGTTTTCTCTCCGGGTCTCACCAAGCTCCGGCAGTCCGACAGTCCACTTATAAAATAAACACACAGATGCTTATATTAGTCATCCTAAAAAATCTTTTGAGACCTTAAAGCATCTTCTTAGATAAACAACTTGAGCTTTTATGATTCTCAACCTTATAAACTTTACATATCTTATGTAAGTTTCTTTTCTGAATTTGGTAACAAGGAAAACTGTAAAACTATAACTATTTGGTCTTCAAACCCATCAGAGAATCAAGAAGAATATATTACCCGAGTAAACAGGAAGTGCACTTCAAAACCATACAAATGACAGACCTCTGGCTGCCTGAACAGTCACTCACGGTTCCTCTGCAATGTTGGGGCATCCATCTTTGGCTTACAGGCCTAGCATATCTGACAGACTGGTTTGTGAAGCAGGAAATTTGAAGGACTGTCCTACCTTGTTGTGGCAAAGTTCAGCAGTTGCCTTCTTTTGTGTCCTGCTTGTCCAGTTTGGACAGCATGCTGTCAGCAGTTGAGGCAAAGGCAGTTTCTTGCCCAAATGACTAGCTTTGCCAAATTGAAAGCAAACCACATATGGAGATTCTTCTATGCCCATCATCCTCTTTTGAAGTAAATTGGTACTGCCAGGAGCAGACGTGTCTCACTGTCATGAAAAGTCTTACATTAATAAGACATCTTAAATGCCATATTCTGTAGATCTCTGAAGTATTTGAAGACCACCTGTCTTTCTAAAGTATATCTCTGTTTGACCTTGAAAACATACTTACATGACTACAAGTTTGATTGCTATGACTAACTACTAACCTGCACTTCTTAATTATCCTAAATAGTTTGTAATAATAGCTTTCAAGAACTAGAAATTCACATTACATTGTTAAATGAGCTGCATAGGTACAATACCTTAAACAATAATAGAAACATATATACAGTATAACAAAAATAGCCTTAAATTTGTATCAATATACAAAAATTCATACAAAGTATTTAAGACTAATAGTTGCTTTTTTAGTTTAAAAGTAGATTCAATACTCTATCCTTTCCTAGTTTATATTTCTTGCTTATTCTTGAGGCCATGAAGATTTCTCCTTAGAATCTTTGCTTTAAATTTAACTTTTATTAAAATTTTATTGTAATTATTTTTTATTAATTAAATTTTTTTGACAATTTTATAGAGGTATGTTGCACATTCTGATCACTCTCATCCCACCCTCTCTTAGCTCCTTTTACCTCTGTCAACTCCTTTTTATCCCTACTGTTCTCTTTTACACATTCATGTTACTTTGTTTTGTTTTACAGTCCACTGAATTTAACCTGGGCAGTCAGGATGACCATATCTATGGAACTAAATAATGAAGCCTAATGGGCTTACCATGGGTACACATCTGAAGATACTGATGCACTCTCTCCCAGAATCCATCTTCTTCAGGGTCATTACAAAAAACTCTGTAATTCTGTAAAGGTCCTCAAAAGATTTACTTCTAGGTACTTTGCTGTGGAATAATGCCCTTGTACACTGGTTTAATTGGCCAGTAGCCAGGCAGGAAGTATAGGTGGGGCCAGCAGAAGAGGAGAATGCTGGGAGAGGAAGAGCAGAGTCAGGAGTCTCCAGCCAGACACAGAGGAAGCAAGATGACAAGGCAGAACTGGGAAAAGGTACCAAGCCACATGGCTAAACATAGATAAGAATTATGGGTTAATTTAAGTGTAAGAGCTAATCAATAATAAGCCTGAGCTAATGGCCAAGCAGTTATAACTAATATTAAGCCTCTGTGTATTTATTTGGGTCTGAGTGGACACGGGACGGGGCAGGGCACAGGAAAATTTCCAACTATAGTACTTTGTGTTTTTGATGGCATTTAGATGATGTATATTAGACATTATATTTTATTTGTTTATGTAGGTATTTATAAACATTTTTGACTGTATCTATTTACTAGTGTCTACCAGCTTTTCTGACTGTTCTAACAGTATTCTAAAGGTTTTATGGATAATTACAGCATCTGTGGATAATCACATTTTTCTACTTAATTCTTACCCTCTTGCTTGCCTTATCTTGCTATGGGAAATCATACTCAGCTTGAACCACTTAAGAGTATTAAAAATGTATTACCTTTCATTAGAATATTTGAAATTTAGGGCATTGCTCTGTGAGGTATCATCTGAGTATCATCTAACTGCTTCAGAATTTCCTGACTCACTTGTCCTGCGGTCACTCTCTGAAGAGAGTACAGCAAATTAAAGTATGTCTATCTCAGAAACCACAAAACCTTTTATATTTTCTTTTCTGAACTTAGGAAGTAACATTATAGTTTTAAATCCACTCTTCTGTTTTAAGAAAATTCACTTGACAGAAACATTTGTTTACTTAATACAATTTTAAATAATATACGAATGTTATCATTGTGTTAAAAACTCCTCATTTTGTTATCTTTTCCTACCTCAAGACTGTTAGAAAGACCTCTTTCTTTACCTAAGCACTCTTTTCCCTGCTTTCCACACTCCTACCTCCCACCTGTTCCTTCAGAACTTCTATACATTTCAAATTTACAATTATCTGCTTAAACATCACTGTGTCAGACAAACCTTCAGTTACCCCCATATTGTAGAAATTCCCAGACTCTACCTCTTTAGAGGTCACTGAGGTGTTCATTGAGGAATCACCATGTGTCTGGTGCTAGTGTAGGTATACATGCTTCCCAAGTAGATATGCATGTGTGTCAGTCTTAATGGCTGGATTTTCTAACAACAAGTGCTGAAAGGGGTAGTGAATCTGCCCATTGTGTTCTCCAGAGTCTAATTTATACCTGGAATGTAATTCCTTGAAGGGAGAAGGTTGATAATTACACTCTGACCTCCATGGCTTATATTAAGGCCATGGATTCATTCCATCCTTGTTGCCCCCAAACAATGTCTAGGGCTAGCAGAATCAAAAGTCTTGGGCTCATTAGAAATAGAGAATCTCCAGTCCCACAACTCCTAAATCTGCACCTTAACAAAATCCTTAGGTATTCGTGTGACATTAGCCAGGGAAGCCTTGTTCTTTCTCCCTGATGCCTTCTGGAATACTTGATCAAGTATCCTTTCATACGTTTAATCTTTTTAGGCTGCACCTAACTCTTTCCTAAACCCCTAAAACTCTTCTATATCCGTGTTCTCTGTAGTGTCTACTACATGCCAAGTGTCCTGGGAATCAAGAAAGGCTGCTGTTTTCCTGTTCCAGGGCCAGTGTCTCCCTCAGAAGCACAGCCAGTCCAGAGTAGAGAGAATCTTTCCAGAAAGGCTTGAAAACTCCTCAATTTGTTTCACCAAGAACATATTATGAATATAAGGAGAACTGTATATAAACCCTTCGTGGTTTATATGATAAAATCATGGCAATCAACTCATGTTTGTACAGCATGCCCAAGGGGTACTATCTTATGTTCTTTATTTGCTTGAAAATAATGTTGATGTGACTTTCGTTGTATGTAAAGTGCCTCATATGTTAATTAGATCACATTTCCAATCTCTCTCTCTCTCTCTCTCTCTCTCTCTCTCTCTCTCT
>CABHPQ010142181.1:0-13128 GCA_902168405.1 Peromyscus aztecus | reverse complement strand
TCTCTCTCTCTCTCTCTCTCTCTCTCTCTCTCTCTCTCTCCAGGCAGGAGCTAGGAGGAAGAGAAAACTAAGGTTCCTTTAGACAGAGCCTGCTGTTTTTAAGAAGTCTTTCACACACTTGGACTTTCCTATCATTGACCGGAAATGAGTGCATAAGGACACTTACCTGCAAAGGAGACTGACATACAGGATCTGGTTTGGGTGTCAGTGGGTTCAGCTAAGCATGTTTTGTTTTGTTTTGTTGTTTTTTCCTAAACAATACATGTTTTTAGGAAACTAATAATACTTTTTATAAGTAGCACAAAAATTGTCCAACTTTATTAATGCATGTATGCGTCTGTTATTTGTAGCTGAATCCTGGCTTTTTTAGGACCTCTTAGCTCTGCAATATTCTCTCATGAAAAAGCTGCTCTTTGCCAGTCACCATCCATCAAGGGGTACAGATGTGATTCAAATGGCTTACAAATTTCCAAAGCTGCTTCAAGAAGACTCATTAGTATTGTCCTCTGTAATTCCTCGTTCTCAGGAGCCATGAGATGATCCAGCTGCAGGACACCTGCTCTCTGCCACCTTCCGGCTGTGACTCTTGCATAGCTACATACAGGCCAGAGGCTCTTCCTCCACCCCAGTATCAAACATCACCCGTGGCTTCATGCTCAAGGAACTGGTCTCTAAAGTGTTTTTTGGGGATCTGAGGTTTACAGAGGGACTATGAAATCAAAGCAGTGTTTATAATAATTATAAAATGTCAGTTGCATTTCATTATTTACTTAGCTACATGCTGTGGGTGTCACACAAAGTAGGTCAATAGCAGACATGAGAAAAGTGGCTGTCTCCCTATTAGACGATATTTTTGTTTTAAAAAGTGTTGTTTTCTTGAAACATTATTTGTGTCACTATGGAAAGATTTATTTTTAATTTGAAATTAATTAACAGATTATTAATTTGTCATTTTAAACTCATATAGTAAATACACATGGACAAAATTTTTGTAGGCCTCTAATTTTTTTTAAACAAGTAAAGTTTTCCTGAGACCAGAACGTTTTAGAAATGCTGAGGCATATCAAAAAATAAACAAATATATAAAATTTTTAAAAAGAAAGGAAAGGGAAAAAAAAAAAACGATACTACCACAGGCTTCACTTCTTAGCCTGTTTTTTAGCATGTTTATAATGTGTAGTGGAGGAATAAAGGAGAAAGCCCACGGCTGATGTTCTGGCTCAAGGGCCCAGTGTATGCAATGTCCTGGGAACACCTCCAATCAGACTCCTGAGGATGCCTCGGGCTCCTCACGTCTAACAAGAAATTCCACTATTTTCTCCCAAACGACTTCTAGTTTCTCCCAGAAAATGATACCTCAAACTGCATTTAACAATTTATTTTAGAAGCTAGAATCTAAAAGCAAATCTTCATGCCCCTTCTTCCATTTTTATACTGAATAATTATGTTACCAAGTTCTGTCATTTCTAGTTTTGTAGTAGCTGTGAACCGCAGGGATCTGCTTGTTTCCACCTCCCCTGTGCTGGGATTGCAAGCATATCAGGCACTCTACATGGTTTTTCTTCTGGGCATCAAACTCAGGTTCTCAAGTTCACATGCAAGCACCTCACTGACTCAGCTACATCACCAGTTTCTATGACAAACCAAGACACAGGAAGGTTAGGCAGAGTGTCTGAGGTTAGGCAGAGTGTCTGTCTGATTTATCTGCCAGGGAAATAGATCCACTGTGCAGTATACAATGAAGGATCAATTACCGTATACACACATACAGCATTATGAATTTGCAGGGAAGGGGGCGTCTGAAAGGGAAAATTGAAAGATGGAGTGGGGGAGTCCCCTGTTAGTGGGAAAACCCCAAGCACATTGTGGACCCCACATGGACTGTGAAGTATTGTCTGGAAAGTCTGCGGGAAGCTTTGCTGTAGGTGGGTCTGCCCCAGGTGTCTGCTGTTGGCTACAGGGCTGCTCCTGGCTAGGGAAACTTGAGCTGAGAAGAACTGAAAGTAGAATGGAATAGAGTGAGGAGAAGTTGGGGCCCTCCAGTGCCCCTGCCTGTCCTCCGTTATTCACAGCCATGAGGCTTTCAGGGGGTAATGGCTGCTCTTTCCCTTCTGTCTCCTAAATCTCGTACAGTTCCGTATTTGGTCAATGCTAACAGAACTGTTTAAGGAAAGAGAATGTGAAATCTGACTCCCAGGTTAGCCAGGTTAGGAATGAATCAGCACTCCTCAAGTCTTCAAGACACAGCTTGTAAGGAGTCTGGCCAGGACTTGAACCCAGGCAGGCTGGCCCCGGTGATTCCATCATTGCTTAACATTTGTGGCTTCACATTCTGCATCTGGAGTACTTTGCATGTCTGAGTTCCCAGAGGTTCGTGTATTCCATCCTCTCCTTCAGCCTCCAAGAGCTACTGTGGGGATCTGACTGTGGGCCGCCCTTCTGATGTCCAGTTCCGTGCCATTCCTGTGCCAGATGCTATGTTGTGTACACACCAGTGCTGTTTCCTTTTTTGTTCTTAGCTAAGCTGTTGTTGCCTCCAGAACAAAATTCTTGTCTCTCAAAGTTTGGCTTAAATGCTCCTTGTGTGATAACATACAATGTGCATGGCGCCTTGAGATTCAACACATAGCCCTTGTGAGGACAGAGGCCTGTTTGCTCACTGTACATACATGTCACCTAACACCATGTCTATACTCATAAATTAAATTATAAATAAAGAATCACATCCTTTAGTGATTATTTATTAATTCATTGAACTGTCTTTCTGGACTATAAACTCAAGTGAAGAGTTTTTGTTTTGTTTTATGTATCCTTGGTGTCTAGTGGGTATAACATTTGTTGAATTCATGAGGGCTTTTTTAAGATTGAAGATGTTTTTTATGTGGTTGACAGAGGACAAAGAGAAAGTACTCATATAAATTAATTCGCATGAGTTCAATACTGCCAAGCTTAGATCACTTAGCGTTATCACCATCTCTGTTCTTCTTTTTAGGCAGTTACTAAGGGAAAGTCATGCCATGAAATTCTCTATTTGGTTTTTCTTTTTCTGATTTTGGTGACACCACAGTAAGGCTGGCTTTTTAAAGGATTCACCGATACCCTGCAATAAAGATGTGAGTAAACAGTAGTTGCTATTGGAGAGGGGGTGGAATGCCAACTCTTGCAAACTCTTGCTGGTCATCCTGTTAGACCTGACTGTTGGGGGAGTGTGTTTAGCTGTTGTATTGTATGCAAGATCAGATAAAGTCCAGGGGATAAAGTCTGTAAGGCGTTCACTCACAAGGAGACTCCAGTCCAGGGATAACAGAGCTGTAGAACACACTGGTTTCAATAACAAAACTTTGAAAAGTAAGAGAATATGCCATGTATTAAAGTGAATTCTAAATCTTATAAATCCACCCATGTGAAAAAAAAAGTGAAGGAGGAAATGGCACAAACTGGATTATGATCTAGGAAAAGCTTTGTCATTATGTCCGATGGCTATGTTGGTATGCTACAGGTGAGGGAAATAAACCACTATGAAGGACAGAATCAACAGTTTTGGCCACCTAAAGCAAACATTAGGAGAGAAGTCTTTGAGAAGCAAAGGAGGAAGTGTTAATTGGAAAGTTTGTGAATCTGGGTACTGTTTGTGTTTGCCTGTGAAGGATAACTCTAATGTAAGATTTTATACCCTGAGTAGGCGTGTCAATCCAAACAAGTGCTGGCCAGGCTGCCATGAAACCCAAGATGCTCATGATAGGCACGCAACTGTGGAAATTCAAACGAAGAGTGCTTTGTTAAACAAACAGTTATGGTTAAAGTAGAAGTGTAAACAGGGTTGCAATTCACAGCACATCCAGTTGTTTCCCTACAATTGTTATTTTTTCCACCATCACTGTAGAACCCATATGACATTCACACACCAGATCTGAGCTAAAGGATTTTGCAAGGCCATGTTTCACAAGCAAACGGGGTGTGTGTACGTGTCTGGTGTGGGGGGATAGGGAGAAGTCAGACAAAGTCACCTGACTTGCTGTTTACAGAACTCTCTCCACCCCGGGAACTACACAACTGGTTATGGGGGAATGCAACTGTTCTAGTCTTCTTCCATTTCTAAGTCTCTTCCTTTTACACTGACATAGTCTTCATTGGCTTTCTGTAAAGGAGTCAGATTCTGATTACAGGGATTCCAGCCGAACTACGTTTAGATATAGCTAGTCTCTATGGAATATGGCTGAGTACAGTGAAGTCTGATCATGGTTACCCATGAGTGGCTGATTTTCTTAATGTATAATATGTATGATATATGTATGTTCACATGCATATATGTGTGTGTGGAAGGGGTTAGATGCTGGTGCTGGGATGGATGACTTCCTTAATTTCTTACCATCTTATATGCTGTGTTAGGCTCTCTCACTTGTACCCACAGACCATGAATCTAGCTGACCAGTTTGGCTTAGGATTTCTGGCAGGCTGCCATACTTACCCACAGAAAGTAAGCATGAACAAAACACACATAACATATCTAATGTTAAGTTTTTGTTTGTTTGTTTGGTATGTAATAGAAGTGTGTTTGAGAAAACAAATCTATCTTTATTTTAAGAGAACTTGATAGGTAAAATAGTAATGCTAGAATTGATGTACATGGTTACCTTACATTACTATCATTTCCATATGTTATCAAATCTATGCTATATTTCCTGTAGTTGGTTACTAATTTTGTATTACAACTTTCAGGAGTTTTTATTTGAATATATATATATATATATATATATATATGTGTGTGTTTGTATATATACATATATATATATATATATACATATGTGTGTATATATGATCACACACACACACACACACAGAGTCACCTTGGGTCTGGAGAGAAAGTTCATTCAGGAAGTCAGTAAAGTGTTTGCCTTACAAGCATGAAGAGTTGAGCTCAAACCCACATGAAAAAAGCTGCATAAGTTAGTGTGTGCTTGTAGTTCCGGTGCTGGAGAGAAGGGGGAGAAGAGGATGCCTTGTCTCACTGGCCAACCAGCCTAGCCTACCTGGAAAGTCCCTAGTCAGTGAGAGACCCTGTCTCTCAAAAATGAAAAACTGCACACAGACCGAGGAATGATACCTGAGGTTGTCCTCAGGCTTCCACACACATGTGTATCCACCTACACACAAGCACCCGATGAACGTACACGGGCACACACACACACACACACACACACACACACACACAATGTACAGTCTGTGGTCAGATAAGGATATTTTGTGGGTGTGACTGCTTTCTTAGCATTATATGATCTGGTAGCTAACTTTCACCACATGCATACAAGAATTCTTGATTCCTGAGTCAGAAATGAGGAAATTTTACAGCACCCCTTTCTATTAAAACAGAACCATCCACACTTGAATAAACATACTTTATCTGGGATCTGCCCATCCTACACTAATCCAATCACCAGTCAGGCTGGTTGGTGGCATCAGAGTTGTACCATTTTCCCCCTTAACCTTGAAGTAAATGACTTGTGTCCCCTCCCTGTGTTTACAATTATTTTTAATTTTTATAACTCTAAATCAAAACTATAAATCTTGCTGCACAAACACAACCAGTTTGTAAGATTTTAATTGTTGTTTCTAAACACCCCTTTGAAGTGGCCGATACAGGTGGGAATTAGACCAGTAAAATCTGGCGTCATGATTCTTTTTTTTTTTTTTAAAGATTTATTTATTTATTATGTATACAGAAGAGGGTGCCAGATCTCATTACAGATGGTTGTGAGCCACCATGTGGTTGCTGGGAATTGAACTCAGGACCTTTGAAAGAGTAAGCAGTGCTCTTAACCTCTGAGCCATCTCTCCAGCCCCTGGCGTCATGATTCTAACATAGCACACATGATCGTGATGTGCCAGCCGCAGTACTAAATGCTGAGAATATTAAAAGGCATAAAATATGTAAAAATAATAAAGTGAAAATAAACTAAAGGGACTGGAGAGGTATTTTATGATAGCAAAGACTTGGCTGGGGTCTGAAAGAAGAGTACTGGATGATGAAAGAGTAGCAGGAAGGGTCTAGATGGATGGCAGAGCAGCCAACGGAATGGCTGGAGATGTAGAGATGCTTTGCCAGCAGTCTGCACGCTTGCCATCTTTGGGAGAAGACATGGAAGCCAGAGTAGGATGGGCCCTCAAGGTCCTCCTGAGATGCGTAGGGTTACTGTTAGTCATGGAAGAAAGTCGGCAGTTTTTATTCTCCCAGTTAATGAGTTACATCTCAATCTTTGACATGTCATGCCATTTTAATTTTAGTATGTATTTACCTCAGCTTAATGAACAGCACCACCTAACAAAATCACAAATCTGACCTGTGTTCTTGCAACAGAATACTCTCTCAAAGAGGATACGTGTATTTAGAATATGATCTGTTCCTATCATTCCCTCCTTCATTTCTGTGGGGTTTGTTTGTTCATTTGTTCTGGTTTTTTGTTTGTTTTTGTTTAGTTTCATGGAGAACATGGTCTCTCTTTGCTCCTTTTTTCTTTGACTTTGGTTCTTTAATATTCATTTTCAATAGAGCACCACAAAGCCTAGCACAGAGCTTCTAGAATTCACAGAGCACTTGTTCTTTCTTATGCATTATCCCCTGGATGTCATCACATTAGTGATTTTGTGGCATGGAAGCCCACGCAGCTGTCAATACTCAAATATCAACACTTGCGAACTGTATCATTTCGGTGCATAAAACAAACACAGGATTGGAAGTCCTCAGGTTAGTTTCAGTTGTCAGCTTGACACATCTGGAAAGAGGGAACTTCAATGAAGGGGTTTCCTTCATTGAACTGGCCTGTGGACGTAACTGTGGGGACATTTTCTTGATTGCTAATCGATGTAGGAGGGTCCAGCCCATTGTGGGGAATGCCATCCCTGGGCAGATAGGCTGGACTACCTCTCCCTGGACTACACAGGAAAGGTAGCTTAAGGTGTGTCTGAAGGAACCCTGTAAGAAGCCATGCTTTGGTTCCAGCCTCCAGGTTTCTGCCGTGGCTTCCCTCCCTGTAAGCCAAACAAAGTCTTTCATCTCCAAGTTGCTTTTGGTCATGGTATTTATCACAGGAACAGAAAGAAAACCAGAAAAATGTCAACAGCATTCCTAACATGTCTTCTTGCCATTGACATGGTTATGTTCACTATTGTTTGTAGCGAGTCTTTCTCTGTCCTGCCAGCTAGCTACAAAATCTCGACATGGAGACTTATGGAGACTTATGATTAATTACAAAAGTTTGACTGATAGCTTAGGCTTATTTCTGACTGGCTCTTCTAACTTAAATGAAATAATTTCTATTAATTTACATGCTGCCATGTGGATCATGGCTTGTTACCTCATCTTCTATATGTCATGCTTCCTCTGCATCTCCTTGTGACTCTGCCCTTCTTCACAGTGTCCTCTGTGCCTGGAAATCCTGCCCAGCTTTTGTCTGTTCAGATTTTTTATTAAACCAATCAGAGTGACACATCTTCAAAGTGTACAAAAAGATTATTCCACAACAATCATTCCCTAAGACTGGAACTATGCTAAAGTTCCCTCCCCCTCTTTTTTTTTTTTTTTTTTTTACTTTTTCAATATCAGGGCTTGAACCCAGGGTCTTGTAACATGTTAGGCCAGGGATCTACTACTGAGTCCTAACCTAAGCCTTTCCACTTTTCTCCCCTTTGATACAGGTCTCATTATGTTGCCCAGCCTGGCCTTGAACCCTTGATCCACTTACCTCAGGCTTTGGGGTAGCTAGGATTACAGGCTTGTGCCATCAGGTACAGCAGTTTAAACATTTTGAATTTATGTCCAGAACAATCTCTGAGACAGAAGTTGAATCCCCCAAATTTCAAACACTTCCATTAATTTAGAAATATTTGGTAGAAAGAATGGGTTTCAGTTGGTAAGATTCAAAACCCCCTCATTTTTGAGTGGTTTAAGCAGAGAACTGCTGTCCCTCTGTATCTGTTGCTTCTGTGCTTGTATTTTTCCAGCTCAGGAGGAAACTGCTCTGTATACTTCTTCCTGAGGCACACATTGTAAATATACTGTGAGTCAGGAAGAACGTGGAGACATTCCAAACTGGCAATCACCAGAGAAGGAAAAAGTCATCAGGGACATGAGACTCAAAAGAAACAGATGTAAGAATTACTTTTTATAAGTTTTGTTACAGAATTTTTTCCTAATTCTCCACTTTTAGGAATTATGTAGGTGTATGGATCAGCATGGTCCAGGAAAAAAAAAAAAAAAAAAACCAAAACCCAACAACCTGGCTTTTACAAATTGAAAAAGACTAAAGGGCCGGTGTGGTGGTGATAAATGCCTGAAATCCTGGGAGGCAGAGGTGGAAGATGGTGGGTTCAAGCTCAGCCTGGGCAACCCTACCTCAAACTGAAAAACGGAAAAGGGAAGAAGGGGCCTTTAAAATTAGTGCTACAGAAATGACATTTTATCCTAATGTAATTTCAAAGAAAATGAAATTACCTTTGTATTTCTATTTCACATGTTTTCATAGCTCATGGTTTACTTCTATTTAAAATGCAGAATTCTAGTTTCCTTTAAGACAAATTAATTTGTCATAGGATTATAAGTTCTATGCTATTTATTAGTGTGTAATTGAGGTTACTTTATATGAAAGCAAATAAGATTGGAAGAAAATACCAAAGATTTTTTAGAATGTAACAGTAATTGGATGATGGTTTTATGTGTTTATTTATTTCAGCAGTGATTTTATAAAAATGAGGGAAAATACCAAATACAGACCAGAGAATAAGAGCATATTGGATGAGTATTTTAAGATTGTCACTGATATATTTGTCAGAGTGATTTATAACACTATACCAATTCAAATTAATATGTATCAGATAAATAATAACCATTTACAATTAACATTAGTTTTTTACATATTACATGTAAAATGTCAGATTTAATTTAATTGGTGTTCTTGTTTAAAATATTTCATACTATTTATGCAGAGTACATAATCAAAAAATATCAAGAGGACTTGTCATTCTTTTGAACTGTCTTTCTCCCCACTGGAGGAGTTCCATCTAGCATAACTCTCAGTAGTTCTCAGCTTGGACTCCCTCTGCATTATCAATCAATCTGTTACAAAACATGAAAACATAAACCAATTTTGAGCTAAAAATACCTAGTTTTAGAGGGCACAAAAGATTTTGAATAAAACACCAGAAGAGAGTGGTGCAAAACAGAAGAAGAATCCTCCAGAAGCTGGGTAGAGGATCTACTAGAGAAACTTAAATAGCACCCCAGAGGGGATTCTGACACTGCTCATGCCATTGCCTGTATCCTTCACCACTACCCTAGACAGCTACCTACTGAGAACCCAGGGAAAGCCTGTGACTGAATGATGGAACTCAGTGTCCTTGTTTTCCACCCTTTGTCAGATCAAGATCATATGTTGTCTGAGTTTCACAGTCTTTAACTTTTTCTGTTCCTGTCTGGTAACTTGATACTTGAAAAATGTCCTCACTGCTCCTGAGGCAGTCAGAGCATTGATTAGACCGAGGTGATGCAGCCAGACTGTCTGGTCTCCAACTCTCCCTCTTCTACTCTCTAGCCTGGCCTTGGGGGTGGTATCAAACTTCTCTCTGCCTTGCTTTCCTCATTTGTAAAGTGGAATGAAAATAACTCTGATTGTCATGAGGCTTTAGTTTGCTGATGAATCTGATCTACTTAGTGGTGTGCCTGAAATGAGCTATAAACTTTGCTTCTATTATAGAAGCTATCTATACATTGCATAGTCACACAGTCTCGTATTAATGAGCAAGGATTTAAGTATTATAGTTGTTGTGAGGCTTAACTTTTTATGTTGTATACATAAAGGCAATGTACAGTAATGGACTGCTAGACTATCACAGAAGAATTGAGGAGCTCAGGAAAGAGGTTTCTTCCTTCTGTTGAAATATTTCCTTCATCTGATTCCTAAAACAAGACTCACACTTTTATTTTATGGTTAGAAATATAACAGTTCAAAAGCACAGGGGTAGGAGAGATGGCTAGATGGTTAAGAGTACATCCTGCTCTTGAGGAGAACCTGAGTTGGGCTCTCAGCATCCACATTAGGCAGGATAGCATCCATATCAAGAGTTGGACAATCTAATGGTATCCACAGGCACCTGCACTCATGTGCCCACACACAGACACACGGGCATATGAATAATTAAAAACAAAAATTAATCTTGAAAAAATGATGTACTTTAGGATGTTACTAACACGGCATTCTTGGGTTTATATTAATTGTTGAAGGCATTTATAACCTTGAAAGGAGCTAGAAAAAAGAAAGTTAGCCAAGCGGCAATGGTGCACACCTTTAATCCCAGCACTCAGGAGTCAGAGCTAGGCAGATCTCTGTGAGTTCAAGGCCAGCATGGTCTACAGAGAGAGATCCAGGACAGGTACCAAAACTACACAGAGAAACCTTGTCTCGAAAAACAAACAAACAAACAAAAAAGGAAAGTTGCAGGACAAAGGGGAGCTGAAAGTATGGAAATTCATGTCATCCTACCTTAGATCTGTCCAATTTTCCTATATGTGATTTCTTAGAATAGTTAATTCCAGTGTGCCTGGACCAATGTCTTCCTTAGTAAGAAATATGTCTGCAAATAGTTTGACAGCCTTTGCTGATGATGTCTTGCTGTCTTTGTTTATAGCTGGAGAGCAAAAGGAAATCTTGACTTGGCTGAAATTTGTCCTGTCACCAAATGAAGACCTTCTCTCCTCTCCTCAGTGTTCTCGATTGCTTTTGAGAGCACTGCAGAGGGTCACTACCTCTTGTTGGATGCATCCTTCAGGGTCTATGGTGATCTTGCAGCCTGCTATTGCCTGGTCCAGATCTTCATTCTTTATAGAACTCTCTTAATAAATTATGCCCTCTGTTTCTCCCTCACCAGGTACCTCTAAATGATCATCTGAAAAATCCCCATTCACCCTTTAACCTCACAGCTTAACAACACTCCCCTTCTGCATCTTCACCTAGAAAGGGAAGCCCTATCTCATTAGCATATTCAAGGTCATTCCTTTTCCTACACACACTACACTTGCTCATGCCACACCCATGCAAGAGTCTCTGTGCACTAAAAGCTGTGTGTTCATTCACTAACTGATACATTTCTAATGTTCTATTTTTAGAAGAGCTTATCTTTATTAGGAGTTTGAAGAAGGAAGGATGCAGTTATTTCTTGAATACCAGTACCTAGCTTGCCGGGGTCATTTGCTGTAGATCACTGAATGGCTTGCTCTGTGAACACCCTGTTGCTACCTCGCCAAGTACTATATTCTAAGATCCTCCTTGAACATGCTTAATGGAGCCCTCTCCTCCTTTTCTTCTATTCAGAGATTTTTTTTTTTAACGACTCCTTCTTGATCTGAAGACCTACAGAGGGTTTTCCTTCTGATTCAAAGTTTCCAAGTACCTTATCCACAATGTCCAATTTATTTAACAACAGTTTATAAGGACAGACTATAAAGGAGACTCCTATTCATCTACCAGGTAAAGGCTACGAGTAATCTCCACATTACAGGGGGTAGATCCAGTCAAGTTTTTTTTCCTTTTTAAAACTAATGTCAACAGATGGAAATGATGAAAAATCTGATTGAGGACCATGCCGAAGGCAAGTTCAATGGTTAGATACTTAGAGTTTGGAAAGGAGAGAAAGAGTATGCAGAAGGGGAAGGAATTCCACCTTGCAGTTCTTTCAGTACTGGCACCTGGGATCAGAGCAATGGCCCATAAGGAAAGGAGACATCAACAAGCAATTTACCCACTTAGAAAACTTCCTATACAACGTTTTTCTTGCAGTCTGGCTTCAGGAACTATAGCATAGGTACACGATGGGGCAGGCAGATTCCCCTGGGGCCCCTAACATTGTCATTTCAGGAGAAATGTGCCCACAATTTACTAACTCATTAATTAACACCAGGAACCTCACCTGCTCCCGAGGGACCTGTATGCAGTAAATTTGTAGTCACCTGAATTTGTTATCTTATTTATAGGTGAAAAGATTTTTGTTTAATGTCTGATTCAGTGGTAACAACTTCAGAACCAAAGGAGTGAAGTCAAATGGTAAGAATTAAATAGGTAATAATAAGAAAATTGTAAGAAACCTACTCCAGAGTGACATAATGTAATACTTAAATCACACTTCTAAGGAGGATTCATGGGGCTGCTCAATATATTTGGAATAAAAAATTACAAAATGAGGAAATAAATTATAGTGGAAAATGGACATCTGAAAAGCCTCAGGATGAAAAGATATTTGGAATCCACGAGATATCGCCCTGGGAAACAGTTGGCAAATGGCTGATTTGAAAGAGGTTAGTTGTGCTCCCCAAGTCTTTGGAGAAGCAGAATCACCTTACTTTATATTTATTTCTCAAAGTGTTGAAACACTTACAGACTTAGCCAGGAGACCACGAAGTAACGATGTTAAATGCTTTCCCCAAGCCAAACTGTAAAATTTCATCAGAGGCAAATGGAATTTTTTGGTTACTTTTCATTGTTTACAGTTTTAAAATATCTGTGTAAAAGAAAATTTTCTTTTTCCTAGGAAGCCTAACTGCATGTCTCAAGATTTCTAAGCCCCCACCCGAGACTGTGGATCTAATTCGATGTGCTTCTCCCCCCCACCCCCACCCCCTTTATGAGGTGTGTGACCAACGTTTCCATAACTTCTCCAAAGTGTTGCTGGCCCCGAAGAAGTTGAAGTTCACCGCACTCTGCCTTCTGGAGTCCTTCCCAGCTCGCAGCGTTCAGCGCTGCTTGCGCGCGCTTTGTTTCTCGAAGCTGAAGGGGGCGTGTGGGGAGGCTTTTGGACCAGCCAGGGACGTTTGTCGGGCTGCAGCGCCAGGGATGCTCTGAGGAGGACGGGGCTGGAGGTGGCTGGGGCCGCTCCAGGCGCCGGGCCGCGTAATCCCTGCGCTAAGTGCTTGGCTCGCAGTCTGCAGTCACTAGTGGGAGCTGGAGAGGGAGAGTGAGAAAAATTCCAGCGGCGGCGGCGGCGCGGGAGGAGGGAACCGAGCTGCGGCCACTGCGGCGGCGGCGGCGGCGGCGGCAGAAGTAGGCGCCGTGCGCAGGGATTACGCGGCCCGGCGCCTGGAGCGGC
>CABHPQ010142180.1:10000-40650 GCA_902168405.1 Peromyscus aztecus | reverse complement strand
AGCTTAGAGTGGCTGGTCCCAAGCTCCCTGACCTTCCCACCACCACTCTGACGAATCTCCTGCCCCTGGTAGATCTCTGGCAACGCCTCCTTGGCACAGACCGAAACATTGGAATGAAGGAGGGAGATCAGGCTGACTGTGATGGAGAGGCGCTGACTTTGACCTTAGGGAAGTAGTTCTTAACCTGTGGGTCACAACCCCTTTGGGGGAAAAAGGACCCTTTCACAGGAGTCATCTAAGACTATCAGAAAACACAGATATTTACATCGTGGTTCAAAACAGTAGCAAAATTATAGTTATGAAGTAGCAATGAAAATAATTTTATGGTTGGGGTCAACACAACATGAGAAATTGCATTAAAGGGTCACAGCATTAGGAAGGCTGAGGACCACTGCTTTAGGGGGACCCTTGCCTCCCTCTATCACCCGCCTGAAAAGGCACATGTAGGACTCTGAGGCTTTTCCTCCTGGGAACCCTGGTTGCACAGCCTGGGGGCCCAGGGGCTATCTCCTCTCCTTACTAGGACCCCTGTATCATGCCTGGAAGCCAGGCCCAATGGCCCTTGGCTCATCTTCCTTGCTCTATACTGGGTCCATTTTTGTCTGTAGTTGACCTGTCCCCAGGCTCTCCTCGGTTTGCTTTTTTTTTTTCTGACTTCTCTGCCAGAAAGTAATTTTGACTTTGAGTTTCACAGGGCCCATGAGGTGGAGGCTGTGTCTGTGCAGGCCTTCAGCCTCTCTATGTGGTGACTGGAGAAAGCAAGGCCTGGGGGAGCCAGCCCCGGTGTATGTATCTCAATGTCTGGGTTCTGGACACAGGAGATGCATTTGCAATGGAATACCAGCCGGCACTCAGGACCCTCCAACTGAGGGAGAATTTAACTTAAGTGACCTCAGTTTTGCAAAACAGTATAGAAACCCGGCCATCTGCTATCTACAGATGACCTTTGCCAGCATTACCCTGAGTATGGAAGGCACAGAATTAAATGGGCCCAGGATGTCCCTAATGTGCTCTGGTCCTAGTTCTCAGGACTCCAGTGACAGTCTCTCCCAGCCTCCCTCCACCCGTCTCTATAGCTCTGAGACTGGGATGTCCCGCTCTGTGGGATTTTGTTTTTGTTTTTACAGCACCCAGACATGGCCAGGTATTCTCACTAAAGCTACAGATCCTGGACAGAGCTTCTGATTGCTACTCAGACCTTACCTAGTCAACCAGTGACTCAGTGAACACACAGATGTCCCCCAGGAAGGACTTCTCTCAATCGCATCTTCCCTGGGTGAGGGTGTGAGGATGCCCTCCCACAGCATGGGTCAGCTCTCTCCTCCACTATTTGACGGTTGTCAATATTGAGGCCATCCAAATGCATTCAGAGGTTAATCCTGCAGCTACAGGGATGGAGAATGGGGAGCTTCTAAGACCCTAGCCCCATGCCCTCCCGAGTCAGGCCACTCAGGTGCTCCATGGCAGCTGTGTCGGGGTCTCTCTGCCTCCACAGGCCTCCCCGACAGCCAGCTGGCCCAGCAGCCCGGTGCTCCAGCCAATTTTAATTGTTTATTTTCCAGCCTTGCTTATGACTCGATAAAATCCATAACTCTTGTAGTGCCTGTCTCTCCTGGTTTCGCCCACCCCCACCCCCACCCCCAGTTCTCCGTCCCTGAGGACAAGGCTCTGCTCTTTACAGAAACCACTTGCTAAGCTGGATCACTTGAAACCCGTCACTGTCAGTAAATGACCCTCCAGGACAGGAAGCTGCCAGTTAAGTATGAGGCTTTGGGTGCAGCCCGGGTGGCTGGCCTCTCCTCTTAGCAGAGGCTCCAAATGGCCTCACTGGGATGGCAGGTCCTTCTGAGATCTGCATCTGGGTCACCACAGGGCAGGCAAGGTGCTGAGCCTGGAGGTGAGGGGACCCCAAACATCAACACACAGTGAGGTCTTGGATGGGTTTTGAACCTCTCTGGCTTTTACCTTTATTTCTACAGCACAAGGAATGGAGTGAGTGTTGATGGCTCCAGCTGTTTGTTTCTTCTTCAACTAAGGCCCCCCCTCTTCTCCCCTCTCCTTTCTTTCCTTGTTTTATAAAGAAAACAAATTGGAGACAGGGTCTCACTATGTAGCCTTGGCTGACTTGGAACTGGCTATGTAGACCAGTCTAGCCTTGAACACATAGAGATCTGCCTGCTTCTTCCTCCTGGGTGCTGGAATTAAAGGCATGTACTACCATGCCAATATAAAAAAAAATTTTTTTTGAGACAAAATCTCATGCGTCCCTGGCTGGCCTTGAATTTCCTATACAGCCCAGGATGACCTTGAGTTTCTGGTCCCTTTGCATCTACCTTCTCAACACTGGAGTTATGGTACATGTGCCATATTGTTTTATGTGGTGCTGGGGATCAAATGTAGGGCTTTGTGCCTGCTAGGCAAGCATTCTATAAACGGAGAGAAGATTGAGCTATTGATGCAACAACCACAGTTTGAAGAAGTGTATGGTGACAGACGTGGGCTGTCCTTGAGTTATTCCCAAGTCATGGGAACACATAAGTAAAACTTTAAACAGGTCCCTAGTCCATGAAAATGTAAACACAACTTCCTGGTTAAGGAGCAAGTGGGAAGTAGCTTTCCCCTAGATGGGCCCACCCCTCTTCTTAATTTTCCAGCTGGAAACTTCTAGAAGACTTCTAGATGGCAAAGACTGGAGGTCTAGCACTGTTGTCCCCTACACAGTGGGTCTGCCCTGTGATTTGCATGCACTAATGCTTAGCATAGAGGCTTAGAGAGAAGGAGAAAGGGAGAGAGGAAGAAGATGGATGGAGGGAGGGCAATGTGTAGGAACCCACATCTGTCTTTCTCTCTTCAAGCACAGCTCAACCGTGTGTCCTTCCCATCCTCTAGCTACCCTCCCACTTATTTAGACCTGGGATAGAGCCAGACTGGCTCCTCTTCAGACCCTACCAGAAACTAGTTTGCTCTCATGCTCCAGAAAGCTGAGCTTCTGGTTTCTAATGTGGGGTTGAGGGCTCCTGAGCTGTTCCCAGGAGTTCTTCCAGTGCAGGAAGTGGGCAACCCTGTCTGCACACAGATCAACAACCTCCATGCCCATGGGTCATGAGTGGCAGATGGTGAAGTTACCAGGATAAAGATCCACTTAGACACAAGCCTGCCTCTGTCACCATGCACTTCCTCAAATTGTGCTTGTTGCAGCAAGAGCCACCAGCATAGGGCGATGCCTGTGTTTCTCTGACACTGGGCTCTTGTGCTGGAGAAGACGCCAATCCTATGGCCCGAGTCCTGGGCAGCCTGACCCTTCAGCCTCCTTCCCTGTGTCCAGAAGCTTCAGGGTTCTCCCAAGTGTCCAAGGACAGCAGCTGTGTGCTGGCCAGAGACCACATCTGGAATTCATCCTCTTGATTAAATTAGTGGCTGTCTCCCAAGTCCCTGCTCCCTTGATCTTCCAAAGCCCTATCTACATTGCTAACAAGGGTTTTAATTTGTCCGTTACATTCCCTCACAATAGGCTGCCTGGCCTCTGCCCACCCTGAGGGAGAAGGAGGGAGTTGGGGAGAGGGAAGCCTCTGGGTCCAGGTTCAGAGCTGTCGTATCTCGGGGTACCCAGGGCCTATCTAGTGCAGCCTCCCCTGCAAGCTCTGATCACTCTGCACCTAACTTCCTGACACCTTTGGGGATGCCTGGGGATGGTTTGGGGACAGGCTATCAGGTCCCCTGCCAGCTCCTCTCCTTTCTGTGACAGGCTTTGTGGCCATCCAATCAATGCAGACAACTCGATCTGGCATCAAGGCCCCGTGAAAACCACAACCCATCAAGAGGCATTTATTGTCCTGCAAACAAACGTCCCCTCCCCCATGCCCAGCCAGTCCCATCTCCACTCCCACTCGGGTACCCTTCTTCTGTCCTTGGAACAGCTCAGACTGACTAATCCAGGCAGCTCTCCCCTTTGCATTCCAGTCTCTGCCCAAGCCAGGCTGGGGGCAGGAAGCAGGATGCGGGGTTCTGGGCCCAGCAGCCCACCTGGGAGAGGCCCAGGGCCTTCAGTCTCTGTGTCTTTGCTAGTGAAGGGAGTGTGACTGAATGGACCCTGGGGTACGTGTGCTGGGTTGGACAATATTTCTCCCAAATTCATGTCAGCTCAGAATATCAGGATGTGACCTCATTTGGACATTTGGCCATTGCTTGAACAAGCCCCGGTAGGGGCATCCTTAGAGAACAGAGGTATATCTGGGCCTGTGTGGTAGAAGGAGCCACTCGCAAGCCATGTAGCGGGCCTCTGTCAACTTTCTTATCCTCTCTGGGCCCTGAGGTCCCTCTCCTTACAGTGGGGTTGTTAAAACAAGGCCATAGGGGCGTGGGTGAACTTTCATAGGGGCGTGGGTGAGCTTTCATAGGGGCGTGAGTGGCTTTCATGCAATGATAGTGTCACAGAGACACAGAAGAGGTGAGATGGAGACAAAAACCATTTGACAATGAAGGCACAATACCAACAAACACTCCCTGCTGGCCTCCCAGGGGAGCCCACACTGTCCATATCTATTCTGGACTTCCGGCCCTCAGAACTGCCTCAAGCTACCTGGTTTACGTCACTTGGATGAGGTGGCAGATTGGGCAGGTTTGGGAAACCGAGGCTCAGAATTTGGAACGGTTCATATCACGTCACAAACACAGGACACTGATGGCCATGAGGCTGGACTTAGAGCTTCTGCCTTCCAAGCATTTCGTGGGAGGCCCAGGGAGCACAAAGGACAGCAACCCTGCACAGCAGGCAGCCCTCTGCCTGGAAGGAGGCTGGGCCTGGAGGAGCAGAGCCCGTGCCCACCCTAGTCTCCCCAGATCCGCACACCGCCCATCACAAGGTCCCCAAGACTCCTCATCTCACAGAATCTAAGAATTGTGAGTATTTAGCAGGCTAGCGGGGACCTGGTAGGTGCTAATTAATGACTATGTGGATGGCAGAAACAAAACCAAGTTTTTATCAGTTCCTATGCAAAGCTCCATGTTTTAGATGTCACGTGGACGGGGAGTTGGACGGCTTCTTCCCTTACTCTCCGTCCATAAAATTCTAAGAAACCCACACAAGGAGCCCTGTGTTGGGGCTGGCACGCCCTTGGGGAGGATGTTAGTTTAAAGCCGTGTTTCTCCACCAGAGTGCTGCTGGCAACGTGGCCTGGTGTTTGGACCATAGTTTGCTGGGGGACCACCCTGTGCCTACAGGATCTTAGCAGAGTCCTTGGCCTTCACCTACTTGATGCAGGGCGTACTCAACATCCCTCTACAAGATGTGACAATCCAAAGTGTCTGCAGACACTGTCACATGTCTTCTGGGGTGCAGAAGACGCAGGTTCCAGACTGCCCCCCAAATCATATTATATGACCACGGGACTGGAGGATCAGGGTGTACCCTGTGGAGGGGACGATTGCTTCCCACCATCAGTGGCCTGCCCTTCCACGGAGCTCCCTGTCTGAGGGTTCCAGGCACAGGCTGGACCACTTTGTGGTAGACAGAGATGTCTAGTTTTAGATGGAGGATTCATACTAAACACCAGCATCCCTTCTGGAAGATTCTAAAATGCCTTGGTATCAGCTCCATTGACATGGTGGTAGGTATAACACCTTCCTCTCTGAATCATAGCTACTCATGATCTAAAGACAGCTAACACTCTGCGGTGACCATGATGCCACTGCAGGCAGTCCAGGCTTCCCAGGTACAGAGACTGTGGGTCCCTCCACTCTGAATCTATAAACATGGCAGTGTTCACATGAGTGCCAAAATCCTGCGCTGGAGGCTTTTCAAACTTACGTTCTCCTTGAAAGAACCCTGGAGAGAAGGAGAGAGAGAGAGAGAGAGAGAGAGAGAGAGAGAGAGAGAGAGAGAGAGAGAGAAGCCCCATTGCAAAAGCAGAGGACACCAAGGCTCAGAGAGATTGAGAAGGTTGCCAGAGGCTACACAGCTTTGAGTGGCTCCTTCTACCATACAGGCCGTGAAGTATCCCCTGTTCTCTGAGGCTGTCCTTTACCTGGGCTGCTTTTTAAAGGGGCAGGCACCAATAGTCCTGTGTATCCTCTCCACAGGAGCCCTTGGGAGAGGACTCGGAGAAGGTGGAGGGGAGAGACAGAGGTCCATCTGGCAGGAGGACAATGCTTGTCTTAGAACCCAGGACCAAACAGGCAGCACACACCCCTGGAGTCTGCCACATGTAGGGAACGCCCGCCGGGCAGCTCCTGGACACAGGCGCCAACACGTCAGCCTGCCTGGCCACAGAGTGTTTTCAGGGTGAGGCCAGGAGCGGTTTCCAGGTGGGGGTCGTGGAAACCCATGCTCACACACATGCTTTCTTGAGCTGCTTCCCCACCTCCCAGCCAGTCCTCAGAACAGAGCCCCATTCAGACCAGCTAAGGAGCTGACCTGCATAGCCAACAGCCATATCCCTTCCAAGAAGGATGGAGAAGTCATCTCCGGAGGGTTTGCAGCCAAGGCTACCACTGGCATCCTTAGAACTCTCCCCAGGAGTGGCATACAGGGCTGGAGGAAGTAAGTGAGGCATTGGGACACCTCAGTTTATCCTGAGGGAATTCCAGCCTGTAACACACAGCATGGCCAGTGAATACAACAGTCCAAAGAACCAACAGGCTGTGGGCTTAAAGGGACAAGCAGCAACCTCACCGCACCTTCCTTTCCTCCCCGACAGAGTCCTGGAACTGAGGACAGCCAGCAACTCATCTCTAAAAAGAGGAGACCTGACTAGGTCATTCAGCGTAAGGGAAGCAGGAGAAATGGGGATACCACTAGGGGTTCACCCCAGCTCTAAGTAACAGGCAAGGTTCTCACTAAGATAGCAAGCACATAGGGGTAGATATTGAGAGGATCACTTTGGGGTGCTGAAGACTCTGGAGATGCTCAGGAGGTCTGGGCTCATCACAGACATTTCAGCAGGAAGCTGAGGGTGACAGTGATGTAGGCCATGGGCGAGGCCATGTAACACCCACACTCATTGGACCATGTGAGGGGAGGAGATTCTCAGAAGAAGCAGAGAAGGAAAGTTTGATGGCAAAAAGACACTGGAAGACGGGAATTCTGGGGGAATCCATTCAAGGATCCACTGGAGTTATGGATGTAGGGATCACAGATCACTTGGACCAAGCCTCAAAGGAAGGGTATGGGCAAGTGGTGACGGCACTTTCGGGAGGTGTATAGGGAAGACACCAGCATAGGCGGAGGGGCTGACAGATGGGAGACTGTGTGCTAACAGCAGGGACCCTGGGAAGAGAGTCTCAAGGCTCAGGTGAGAGGGCACTCGAGCAGGTGAGGGGCTGGGTGAGCACGGGCTCCCTGAAGGCCCACCTCTGACCAGTGAAGATAGGAACAGACATGGGAAAGGAGAGGCTCTCTGGAGGCTGGAGGAGAGGAGACCCCACTGAAGGTATCTTTCACTTCTTGGAGAGAGCCATCACTAATAATTTGTAACTCCCACCTTGGATTTTCCTCTGAGTTGGCTTGACATCACCTCATGGATGGCTTCCCTGTTATTCAACAACATCCTATGCACCTATATGCACTGTGTCCCTCACTGACTACACACACGAGCCAACAGGTCATGTTCACCCATACATCACCCGCTCTTCAACACATGCTCAGTACATCACGATGACGTCATGCTTATAGCGGATGGACTGCCTGGTCATCTCTTCCCTCAACCCCTATGCTCCCCTCTCAGATTCCCTAAGCCTGACAAAGCTAAAAACCCTACTTCCTGCCAACCCAGTGAGACCGCAGAAAACTGTGGACATGGCTTTTTCCTTCCCGTGATTTAAGAAAAATAAGAAAACAATCTACTCAGACCAAACAAAACCAAATGAGGTGGCCTTATTGGAGGGCTGTTGAGATCCAATTAGCAGAGATGGGGCTGGGTTGGTTTTCTAACACAGACATCTTATTTATTTGTGGGGTGCTCGTCGGGGGGTGGCACACCAAGCTTGTTTCTTGTTATTACTTCGCTTCATGCCTCGACAAACACGGATGGACTTCTGAGGAAAGACTGTGGTTCTTAGAGGCTGTCGCAGGGGTTCACAGGGCTGGAGCGGCAGCCGCCCCTCCCCAGGGAAGCTGGACAGCTGGAGGCTGGGTACCCAACTGCGCCCCTCTTTCAAGGAATGGTGGGGAAGTTTCCTCGGGGTGACGGGACTGTGAGAAAAGGTTAGGGGGTGGGTCACATGGGTAAGAAGACAGCCACAGCTACCCTTCTGCTGGAGCTCACTCTGTACCAGGTTGTCTGGTGAACTGCGTCCACGCTCTCAACTGCTGCACAGGCAGATGGCAGGGTCCACCTGGCGTACATGGACTCTCAGGGAGGTGGTGTCGGCTGACCCAAGTGGCCTGCCTAGTAAATAGTAACACTGGTTTCTAGCTACCTTGACTCACTCTAGAGCTCCCCCTGGAAGCATGCTAGATACCTTCTTGGATAATCTGGAATTTTCAGTCCTGTATGAGGTGGGGGAAGGGAAAGCCAGTGAGTTGGGAGTAGATGTCATGAGTGCCTAGAGGCACCTAGGCTAAAGCTCTGAGAAAGGGTTCCACTGTGGGGTCAAATCCATGTTCGAGGCTTCCAGGTAGAAGAGCCTGGGAATGCTTCATGTCCACAGAGGCTCTCCAGTATATAATGCTCTGAGTCAGACCTTGTAGCTAGCTGGGCAGCTGAGGGGGAAATGGCATCTCATGTCTTATTCATTCAATACCTTTTCCGGGTATAACCCCTCCACCTAACATTTTCTCTTTTAAACATGTTATGTTTACGAGAGTTTTGTCTATATTTATGTCGGTGTACATGTGTGCAGCGCCCATGGAGGGCAGAAAAAGGGCATGGATCCCTTGGAACTGGAGTAACAGTTATGAGCAGCCATGTGGGTGCTAAGAATTGAACCTGGGTCCCCTGGAAGAGCAGCCAATGCTCTTAACCTCTGAGTCACCTCACAGTCCCTACCTCACATTTTCTGAGAGATGAGATGAGACCCCCAGAGAAGGCAATGGCTGATTCAAGTGCCAGAGAATGGGAGAAAACAGTGAGTAGTCAGGAGGGCCCCACAGAGCCATCTCCAGAGCTGCGAAAAGGAAGAGGTGTCCGCAACAGGGTGGCCTTCGCAGGAACGGTCCTAGCGGAAAGCAGGCCTGAGGAACCACGGATGAGACATACACTTTGATAACTCCGTGCCGTGACGGTGGGGATGTTACCATCTGCCTTAGTCAGCTTTCAGTCACTGAGACAAAATACCTGGAACAGTAAACGTGTGAGGAAGAAGGGTTTATCATGGCTCATATTTTTAGAAGTTTCAGTTGACGGTCACTTGATGCAGCTCACAGATCCTAGTGGCATCATGAAGTGCTATCCAGGAAACAAAGAAGAGGAAGGAGCTGGGGTCCTAGTGTCTCCTCCCGGACATGTCTCTAATGATCTAACCTCCTCCCATTAGTCCCTGCTTCCTAAAGATCTGACCACCTTCCAGTGTTACCATGTTCGGTGACCAAGACTTCAACATGTAGGTCTTTGAGGGAACATTCTACATCCTTACTATAACACACTTTAACAGTTATCTGGCCCTGTGGGAGGGGGAGAAGGTAGGAGGAGAGGGGGAGGAGAGAGGGTGGGAGGGGAAGGGGGAAAAGGAGGGCAGACTAGAAGCACCCCAAGACCAAGAAGCCACCAAACTCGATTCCACTTCTAGGAGTGATGGAGATGGAGGCGACAGGTGTCTTCAGTAATGTGCGCAACAGCCTGCTAAGGCCGCTTCATACCTTAAAGCACCAAGCAGGGAGGGAGTGGGGAATGGTAGGACCAAGGTTAGGGTGTCACATAGGACTCTCCTGGAAGCCTCCAGAACCTCTTGGGTAGGAGGTTGTCCATTGCAGCAGCTAAGAGCAGCCATGAGACTGGTCAGCCCAGCAAGGCTTGCAGTGAACGCCCTCCAGGCAGCTGTGAGGGAAACCTACCAAGAAAGACAGAGGGTTCCCTGTGTCCTTGCATGTTCCACTGGCCTACCAGCCCCGAGAAGACGGGAGGAGACACCCATTTCCTCCCTGCAGGCCTCTGGAAGGAACTTTAAAAAACTAAATGCTCCAGAGCCTTTGTCCCAAGGGCTCTACAGGCAGGGTTTGAAACTCTCTGCAGAATATTCTAAAGATGTTCATTCTTATGTGTGTATGTGTATTTCTGAGGAAAGGACTCAGAGGTTTCTGAGGACACAAACCCCTCAGAAGACAAAGAGGGCCTTTCCAGTCACTGTGGGGGGGCACTGACACACATGTGCTCCCCCACTTCTAATCCAGACGCTCCCTGCCCCATCCCAGACACTGCAGAAAAGGGGGACCACTCAATTAGCATCCTGCCATCATCCTGAATTTTGTGCCGTCACATGTCCCAGGTGGCTGCAGATCTTAAGGATGGCATGTATGATCCTTCGTATCTGGGTCACCCTCTGGGTCTCTGACTCACAGGGTTGCTTCAGTACGGTCAAGATGCTGAATATTGGAAGAGCACTCACGTTTGCTTATTCCTCCAAAGCAGCTGAGTAGGAGGCTGGGCATGTGCATGGCCTGTGTACAGCTGGTGAATGTGTGTTTGTGCACAGTGGCATGTGTCTGAATAGTGCATTATGTGTCCAAAAGACTGTGGCATATGAACACATGCATTTGTGTGTGTGCATGTGCTCATGTATATGCAGAGGTGTGTGTTTGTGTGTCAGGGGAAGGGGTAAGTGTGTGTGAGCAGTGAGCATGCAGAGGTGGAGAAATAAAGGAACATGGAAAGCAAAAGAGCCCAGGTGACATGTGTCCCCACATTCTAACTTCATGAACATGAGGATCTGTCAGAAGCACAGTACAACTTTTCAAAGGACGTGAAACCAGTTCTCAGTCCTGTCTTCTCTGTGGAGTGAAACTGGATTTTACTAGAAATCTAAGACATTGCCCTGCCAGACACTGATCATGTTGATGTTATTTAAGAGATGACCCCCCTCCAAGATCTCGGAGAGGCTGAGCGATTATCCAAACTCATAAGCCTTGAGGGACATAAATGACTGGCTTTCTCTTAGGGAAAGATAAGAAGTTTAGGACAACACCCACCATGTCACCCTATGCTGTGACATTCATGAGGGAATCCCCTCTCTGGGGATTAAAAAAAAATCATATAGGAAGGCCCAGTCCATCCCAGAACCTCGGTATTTCTAAGAGGACCATGGAAGAGGCAGAGTCCTCTCCATGGCTGGGCCAGGGTCTACCATGACTGGCATGGGACACTCCCTAGGACCTTCTGGATCATGTTCCAAGCAGCCAGGCTCCAGCATCACAAGGCTTGAGCTGTTTCCTGTGACTGCCCTGCTGGACAACCAGAGCCCTGGGACAGTGTCTGGGAGAAGTCCCAACACAGTCCTAACTGGAGTCTACCTTCAGTGTTTGGTGTTCTCTGCTTGCTTGGTTAGTAGAATATGCACCAGCGAGGATGGAGTGGAAGACTTGTCATATGTCATTATGAGACTGAGTTTCTACAGCTCCTAGGCTTAGTAGCCCACCAATGACCCCTGACCCCCTCACCTTCCTTCACCGGGCTGTCATGCTTCTTCTCCAAGAAGTGACTCCGGAACGAGCCACAAGGTGCCCCATGTCACACAATTCAATTGAGGATTTTCCCTGTTCAATTTTAGCTCTCAAGAGTCCATCCACTCTACCTACACCCATCCCCTCAGGACCCAGGTCCTTGCCAACTTAGTCCTTCTGTCCCTGTAGCCTACATCCTGGGAGATGCAACCAGGGACAGAGGGAACTGTCTTCTGGCTCTGAGCTCCGACTGGGTCTCGGGCTGAAACTGAGTGGGAGGAAAGAACAGGATCCTCCTCTCCACGTGCTGCCTGCCGGTCACAGAGAGTTTAAGTACCGTAGACACCTCCCCCATCTCAGGAGGGAGCCCACATTACCCATCAGCCACCAGGGAAGGCTCCCCACAGTACAGTTGTGAATTAAACATGCAGCCTAATGAGTTGATTTTATTAGTTTGCAAACGCATTGAGAACTCGTTATCAAAATAAACATCAATTCCTTTCACCCCTGCCGCAGCCTCTTCAAGCGAGGGAAGACAAACACAAATACACAGCGGCCAGCCGTGACCTGGTTGCATGTGGGCTACAAGCTAGTTCAGAAGGTCCCACAATCCCTCACTGTTTCAGGGGCCATGTCGGGGTAGAGGGTGGAGGAAGCCAAGATCGGATCTTCTGCAGATCATGACTTGGTCAATGATGGTAGGATAACCCTATTCCTCTAGCTCAGGCCCCTTCACCCCAGCCTGGCCCTTATCAGGTATGGAAGTGTGAACTAAAGGAGAGGATCCATATACACAGCAGACAAACAACAATGATGCCAAGAATATGATAATAATAATAGCAGCAGCATGCTGGCTTCTCCATATGCACCAACTCAGTGCTGTGCACCAAGACTCAGTGTGGGCAAAGTAATGCCACCTTACAGAGTGACGTGCTGAGGCCTGTCTGTCATGCTGGGGAGCAGGGGATAGGGGGCAGCTGGCCCTGGGGATTTGTTACTCAGGTCCCTGCAGAGTTGAGTGAAGGCCAGTTAACCATGGTACAACTCTGCAAAGACTCCATAATCCTGGGGCCAGGCAGGGGGCAGGAAGATGGACAAGGTGACCTTTGCAGGAGCCAGGGCTCTCTGTGGGTCCAAGCCTGGTCTCCCTGGAGACACCAATGGTGGCTGCTTTCGCTACTGTCCCTCCCCTCCCCCACTCTCCAGGTCCCTGGCCCCAGGCCTCAGGGGAGAGATGGTTTCAGGCTGGCAGAATCACCCCTGAAGCTGGTCGGACAGGGGACAGCACTGTCACGCTCTGCAGTCTGTGCTGTCTTTGGAAAGGTTGTTCTAATCCCATTTCATCCGCTTTCCATGGCTGTCAGCTGTTTGCAGGCGTGGGGAGGCCGGTTTCTGAAATCAGAGCTATTGTGCGGTCCCTCCCCCGACATGTGCTCATCCATCCATCATGTTGTCCTGGACCCCTTTGTTGGCTGGCCAGCCCCCTGCCAGCGGCATCTCCCCCTCTCAGCTGCCCCACCTTCCCTTCTATTTTGGGCTACAGCAGGCCAGGCCTGGGATGCATCAGCCAAGTCCCCTGGGAGGAAGGGAGGAGGGGAGGAGGGGCAGGGGCGAGGGACGGGGGCCTCTTAGATTCCACGGGGAAGGAACTGACAAAGGTCCCAAGACTTGCTGCAAAGCGGAGAAGAGGTAAGGAGTATCCTGGAGAATAAAGGAATATGTGCACTTAACCAAACACCCTCCACAGTGAAGCCAGCATCCCAGCAGTTAACAACAAAAGGAAGAGGGGCCGGGGGTGTGGCTCAGTTGGTAGAATGCTTACCTAGCAGGGACCAGGACCTGGGTCCAATTCCCAGAACCTTGTAAAGGGCATGGTGGCACATGCCTGAAATCTCAGTACTCCAGAGGTGGAGACAGCAAACTAGGAGTTTAAGGTCATCTTTGGCTACACAGTGAGTTTGAGGACAGCCTGGGCTACATGAGACCCTGTCTCAAAAAGAAGTAGAGGAGGAAGAGGAGGAGGGGGAGGAGGAGGAGGAAGGGGAGGAGGAGGAGGAGGAGGAGGAGGAGGAGGAGGAGAATAAATAAGCAAAGGCACTGTCCTTATCTCTTGGTGTACAAGACATAGACAGCAGTTCTCAGTCTGTGGGTTGAGAACCTTTTGGGAGTTACACATCAGATGTCCTGCATATCAGATATTTACATTATAATTCATAACAGCAGCAAAATTACAGTTATGAAGTAGCAATGGAATAATTTTATGGTTGGGGTCACTACAACATAAGGAACTGTATTAAGGATCGCAGCACCATGGACACACCACTCTTTGCCCTCTCTAGAGCAGCCTCCTGCCCGGCTTACATCACCGCACTGACATAGGCTCCTGTGTTGAGTTTTTCCAGGCATGGTGTGGCTTTGGGCCTTCCTGCTTTGCTGGAGTGTCTCCGTCATTCCCCTGCAGGGCTGTGCTGAGCTCTTTGGCTTCACAGTGGAGCCCAGCGAGGCACCCAGAGCTGATCGCATGCCTGCCCAGGGGTTCCTAAAGAACTTAGAGCCGATCCTTAGCACTAGGTTAGCAGTCCTGGATTTTCCTAGTGTGGCGTGTTCGCCCCTAGACTAGACTGTAAGCCTAGGCTGAGACAAGCTATCCCAGGCATCTTTAAAAGAGAGCTCATAAAGGCCACTCCTCAGTTGCTGTGCGAGTCACGCCTGGCGTGAAATAACTGCTCCCTGAGTACTGGTGCTCTGTCGTTATTATCATTGCTGTTTTTGATTTTATTTTCCAGCCCTGTGAAGCGTACCAGAACACAACAAGCACGTGCTTGGTGTGAATGCTATTGCCTCACGATGTGGGATTCCGTTCTAGGGTCTCGGGGAAGGTACAGATGGGGACAGCCTTAGACCTCTCTAGTTTTGCCACCCACCCCATGTTGCGGTTGCTGCTGCTGCTGCTGCTGCTGCTGCTGCTGCTGCTGCTGCTGAACTCTAGGCTTCACGGAGAACACACTGCTGCTCCCCTTTACCTATGACTGCACTTTCCACGGTCCAAAAATAGTACATGGAAAATTCCAGAAATAATTCATAAGTTTTAAATAACTTTTATATAGAATATGTTATCATTGTTCTCCTGGATCCCCTTTGCTGCTAATACCTTATTGTGCTTAAGTCATAAATTAAACTATCGTGGGTGTGGAAGTATAGGGGACAGAGCGCACACAGGCCTGGCGCTATCCTCCAGGGGTCTTGGAAAGCGTCCCTTACAGCTAAGGGGAGATGACTGTAAGTTATAACACGAATCTTAAAGTGGTCTTTTAATAAAAAACCCAGAGCTTGATATTGGGGTGAATGCTGAAAGATCAGAGAAACAAAGGAACAAACCATCTCTTACCTCTAGGATTCCTCAGCCAAAAGACGTCTAGCTGAATGAGCTTCCTCTGCCTAAAAGGCTTTAGTTCCTGTCTCCTCATACCTTATATACCTTTCTCCAACCACCATATCACTTCCTTTTTGGTACTGGGATTAAAGGCATGTGACTTCCCAAGCAAAGGCATGAGATTAAAGGCGTGTGATTCCCAAGTATTGGGACTAAAGGCGTATGCCACCACTGCCTGGCTTTGTTTCTCTCCTGAGTCAATCTCATGTAGCACAGGGTGGTTTTGAACTCACAGAGATCCAGACGGATCTCTGCCTCCTGAGTGCTAGGATTAAAGGTATGTGCCACCACTGCCTGGCCTCTATGTTTAATCTAGTGGCTTGTTCTGTTCTCTGATCTTCAGGTATATTTCATTAGGGTACATAATATATCACCACAGTAAGTTATCTGAGGTCCCAGCTCCCAGCAGAACAGAGCCCAGATGCAGACCCCCTGACATCATAATCTATTACCTGTAGCCCACTGCCCTCCTACTAGGAACTGGTAGGAACCAAACACTCCTATAAGGCAGTGGGGATTCAGGGCTCTGGGTATAGCGCTTAGAGAGTATCTCAGCTGAAGCAGACAGATTGTCTCTGCTCATTGGAAATGATGGGAACCCAGACACCATCCTCAAGCTGTAGTCTTCATCCTGTTCACTGTGAGTTTGATGGTCTGCCAGAGAGGACACATCACCCAGCTTCTGGAGTTGGTACCTCCTCTCCCCGAGAATGCCATGTGGATACTCCTGGGCAAACTGACCTCAGGGTACTGCCCAGCCTGCCCTTAACATCCCGGGTCTCCAGGCTTCCATTCAGGTCTCCTCAGTAGGAGCCCCAGAGCTTCCCCAGCACCAGACGAGAATGCTATGCAGATTCACAGACTCAGCATGGACATCCTAGGAGGCTGAGTTGGGCTGACCCCAAGGCTTCTGGGAGGTCACGGTACTCTTCGACCCCAAGGGCGTGGTCTTTGTCTGGTGGAGTGGTGTAGTTTGGTTTGCTCTCCTCACCAAATTAGAATATGGTAACAGGCCCATTTTCTAGAATAATAGAGTTTTCACCCTGGCTGTTGAGGCTGGGAACAAAGAATGTTCTAAATTGCTATAAAAGAAGAAGGGGGAAGAGCCTAAGGCAGCTAAACACTGCGGAGAAGTTACCACACTACAGGGCGGCCCTAAGAACAGTGCCCGAGAGCTGGGGTAGGGGCTCTGTATATACAGGGGCTCTTCCCAGAACTGTAATGGGATACCCGGGGAAAGATGGGACTCCAGGGCTCAGGGCCCAGTGGGACAGCTGAGAACGGAGGGGGAGGATGGGGGTGGGGGTGAGCAGAGCCGCCATTCTCCCTAGGAAGCTGTTGAAAAAGGGAGGGTGCAGAGTGGGAGCAAGGATTTTCACATGCCTACGCCTGGCAGCCTGGCGTGGGGGAGGCAGTTGGCAATATTTACTGAATGAACAGAAGAACAAGTGGCCACGGTTGGGAGTACACCTGTGGGCGAAAGAGCTGGCCTCGATGAGACGAAGGACTGCTGCAGGGAGGCTAGTGGGTGTGTGTGTGTGTGTGTGTGTGTGTGTGTGTGTGTGTGTTCTTACACATGGAGACCAGAGGCCAACATCAGATACCATTTCTCTGGTATATCCACTTTTGGAACAGGGTCCCTTCAGTGGCCTGGAACTCACAGGTCCATCTGTCTTCACCTCCTCAGCACTGGGCGTGCGCACCACCACACCCAGCATTTTTCTGCAGGTTCTGGGGATTGAACTGGAGTCTTCATGCTTGGGCACCAAGCGTTTTACCAACTACAGACTGACTTTATGCTCTGAGCTGACCCTCCACAGCCTCATCCGTCTGGGGAGTTCTGAGATGTATCAATCAATCTCCCTTTTCTGGGGTGGTTTGAATGTGGTCTTAGTCTGAGGCAGGGAGGAGAACCTGGCTGGTCTTGAAGTCCTGCTGATGTGAGGAGGAGACCAGACTGCAGGTGGCCTGACCTACAGACCTTGTTCCCCTGGCTGCAGTGTGCCCCGTCCCACACATCCAGGTATGGTATATGGGGGGGGTGCTATTTGCAGCCTTCTGAATGGTTTTTCTACCCCTCCTCCACTGCACCTCCCTCTCCTGGTGAATTAACTGGCTCTCCTGAAATCATAAATAATTAGTAAGCTCGTCCCTGGTGCCACTTAACAGTTTATGTTTTCAAAGCACTTTATGCCCATTAACCAAAGAATTCTTGATCTACCTCCTGGAGAAAAAGGATGAGGACCAGAGGGAGCCCAGGAGCCCTTGCAAGTCATCTCTTCCAATCCTCTGCATCAGGGATCTGGTAAAACCTGACAGAACCTAACCAGTGAGCAGCCCTGGTTGGGAATGCATCAGGGTCTCACTGTCCCCTCAAAAACCAAACAGAACAGAGGAGGTAGGGCCAGCTAAACTGCTCTTGTAGCAGTTACCAGCAGCAGATAAGCACGAGAGGGCCCTGGAGGGTGGACCAGCAAGAGACCAAAAGTGTGGGGGCTTCACAGCATTTGAGGAAAGACTGGCAACCAATAAACAGACCTCCTTACCTGCAAGTAGGGAAAACAGCGGTGTGGTAAGCAAAGCCCTTTCATTAGCCTGCAAATAACACCCTTCTGACACTTAGGAATGTCCCGCTGAATTAGCACCCCTACCTTGGCCTGGCCATATTTCAAATGTTGCTTCTGGCTTGGAGCACAAACATCCATTGATGCCAATGTGCCCTCCACATGGAAAGGGAAAGATCAGAGTGTGCGCAGATTCATTCACTATTGCCTAAACAGACCCACCCAGCTGCCTTTTTACAGTCAAGGACTCTTGAATATTTGGCAAGGAGCTACTAAAAGGCTCCATGTGTTTGAGGTAAGGCTGAGAAACCAGTGAAGTGAACTGAAATTTCCCTTTGCAATCTACAGGCTACTGAACACTCAAGAGCACAGGGGACCCAGGGCGTAGGGCAGGTAAATTCCATGCCCTCTTCTACACCACCCTTCTTACTCTGAACCACGGAAGCAACAGTGGACCAAAGGGAACAGATAGGTGGAGGTCTACTTTTGCATGGCTGGGTGACACCCATGTCGGTAACCATCCCATAAACTCTGGACCAAATGCCAAAATGCAACCAAGGGCAGGCACCGGCATTCAAGATGGAGTAGGCAAGCTCTGGAGGGATTTTGTTCTCTAAAGGAGTAGTTATTACGATGTTTTCATGGCTCTGAACTTGAAGGCACGATGACAGCAGCACAGCCCAGAGAACCACATTTGTAACGGGACAAAACTGTAGTAGTGAGATGGTGTAGCAGCCTCAGAGGAAAGACATGGATAACAGTGGACTGAAGTAAGGGTCCACAGACAAACCTCTACAGCCGCAGCCACTGAGGACTGATAACGTGGTCAAGAAACGGGAAAGAATGTCTCTCCAATAAGTGGGGCTTGAGTAACTGGAAATGACACACACACACACACACACACACACACACACACACACACACCAGAAGTTGAGCCCTACCTTATTCCATATACAAAATTAGCTCAAAATGGATCAATGTCCAAACTGAAAAAGTGGAACCATGAAACTCTTAGAAAAAATACAGGATAAAAAATATGGGATAAAAATATATATCCTATATATTTTTAAAGCAGAGTCTTACTCTATTAGCCCAGGCTGGCCTTGAACTCACTATGTAACCCAGGCTGAATCCTGTTGAACTTGGATTTAATAAATGGATTCTTAGATAAGATATTAAAAGGAAAAAACAAAACAAAAGAACAGCAAAATAGTGATGGTGTAGTTGATCAAAATGAAAACCTTTTATCAAAGAGCATTATCAAGAAAACAAAAAGATTTCACAGAAGAAAATATATTCACAAGGCATATATTTGACAAGGGTCTAGCGTCTAGAATATGTAAAGAACTTAACCACAACAACAAATCCTACGCGTTCTGAAACCAGAAAGGGCTAGGGCAGTAGCTCGGCAGTTAAAGTGCTTGCCTGCAAGCAAGATGGCTGGAGTGGACGGCCAGCATCCATGTAAATGCCATGTGGGTGTAGCAGACTCCCTGTAATTCTAGCCTTAGAAGATGGAAACAGGGGATCCCCCGAGCAAGCTGGTCAGAAAAACTGGCCATATGGAGAAGCCTCGGGGATTGATTGAGAGACTCTGCCTCAAAGGATAAAGTGGGAAGAGCAATGAAGGAAGATTCCCAACTTCATCAACCTCAGGCTAATACACACACACACACACACACACACACACACACACACACATACACACAAGTGTACCTTCACACACAAATGCATCCCACACATGCAAGCACACATGCATACATCACACACCCAGACACATGGAAAAAAAAAAGATGAATAGAAATATCTCCAGAGAAGACATACAAATGGCCAACTAATAATCATAGGAAAATCATTGCTCATCAGGAAAATACAAATCCAATCCATGCCTGTGACATGGGAACAGAATGGGCACCATTTGGAGAGGAGGAGAGGAAGAGGCCAGAGAAGGACAGAGGCACAAAGGAGGGCAGTGGGGATGAGAGCAGACTCATTTTTTTAAGTTCATAAAATAGTGTTAAAAAAATCAAACCCACTATGGGATACCACATCATATGCATCAGGAGAGTTACAGTAAAATGAAAATAGTTCAGTAACTGGGGCCAGCGGTTAAAGAATGCACTACTCTCTCAGAGGACCTGAGTTCAGTTCCCAGCACCCACACTGAGTGGCTCACACCACTTACAACTCCAGCTCCAGGTGATCTGACTCCCTCTTCTGGCTTCCATGGGCACTGCACTCGCATGGTACATACACACAGATACACAAGGGTACGTATAATCTTAAAAATAGAGTGCCTTTAAAGTATTCCGTGATTGTGGGGGGAAAATGTTGTTGGTTCCTCAAAAACAAATAAAGAACCATCATGAGATTCAGAAATTACATTCATATATATGTAAAAGATTGAGACTGGATACTCATCTGGGTACAATCACACATTCACAGCATCACTTCAGACAACAGCCAAAAAGGTCTTGAAAAGCTTCAAATTATTTGAAGATATGTTTGACGATTTACCAAATTTGGTGAAAGACATAAATATAAAGATTCAAGGGTGTGTGTGTGTGATAGCTTAGAGGGTCACAGTAGTTGCTCACACACCTGATGACCGGAGTTGATCCCTGGAACCCACATAAAGGTGAAAGGACAGAACCGACTCCCAAAAGTTTGCGCGCACGCTTGCACACACACACACACACACACACACACACACACACACACACACCATACATGCACACAAACAATAAATACACGCATACAGATTCAGTATAGCTAGTGAACTGGACAAATATAGAGAAAGCCACATTCAGACACATCATTGTCAAACTTCTAAAAACCAATGATTAAGATCTGAAAATGGGACAAGGGAGTCTATGTCCTTCAGCGGCATACTCTGTGTGTCCCAAGAGTAGAACAAAGAGGAGGGGTGTGATACAGACACGGGACCTACCCGTGTGCTCCTTTGATTCTGCTTCCCCTCACCCCTTCATCCTATGCTGTCCAGGGAATGCTGTGTTCCACATTTCCAAACTTCAGACAGCTTTTCCAGTCTCATTCCAGCTCAGCTACCGGCTAAGTACTTTGCTCCCTGTTGAGCAGAGGGGTCAACTAAAGGGGAAAAAGTCCTTTCATCTCAGGGTTGCCAGAAAGTCAGCAACACGCTGGACCCTCCCCTACGCCCCACTGTGTCTGTGTGCCTGTGCAGGCGGATCCCCCTGCAACGCAGCCGCCTCTCCTCCCTGGGTGACTCCTTCCTGACCTGCAGGCTGACCCTCTTGATTCTACAAACTGGGACTGTTTTCATGTGTGGGACAAGTTTCCTTAGCTCAGGATGGGAGTGGCAAGTCCTCAGTCTCTCTCCCTCCGTCTCCTTACTGCCCTCCTCTCAGCGGTTTGGTATTTCAGTGGGAGGGAGGCTGAGTGTGTTGTGGCCCAAGCACAATGACTTGCTCTGCCTCCCACCTCCTACCCCTGATGAGGGCCCCAGAAGGACCGAACTTTCAGATCCAGGAAGGTCCAAGAGCAATGCTCAGGTACCCCATGCCTGCATTGGGTGGGGCTTGGCTGGTCCATGTTCCAGCTCTATGGAGATGTATCTCCAAAGTCCTGGGCTTGGGATTCAAGAACTTGACTCCCTGGCCTCCTCCTTGCAGGACCCAGCCTACTACATCATCCATCCTCTTCTGGACCGACGGCTCTGTCTTCAGGACCTTTGCTCCTTTGGTGACCTCCAAGCCTCATACACCATCTCTGCATCTCCAGGTCCTAACAACGATGGATCTTTCTGCACCCAGTTCAAATGTCTCACCTTCCTGCTTCCTCCATGGAGTGCCAGCTCTTCCCTATTTGAATATTGTGTCCCATCTTAGTTTTACTTATTTAACACATATTTGTGTCATGCCGCCTGTGTGCCAGCAGCTCTGCTAGGAGCTTTCATGAAATAATTCAATCCTTAGCTACCTCATGGAGTGAGGAAACTGTAGTTCAGGGAGGTGAAGCTGCTAGCCGAAGGCCTTTGACATAGTCTGGCTTCGGGGTTCTTCCCCTACCCCTGAGCTCAGTGGTTCACAACTGCTTTAAAACCGACGCCTTATCAGCATGCAGGTAGGTGAAGAGGCCTTCTGCCCAGGCTCTCACAGAGGAAGAGGAGGGAGAAGAGGGAGAGAGGGAGGGGAGGGAGGGCACCTGGGAAACTAAGGTGGCTCTCTACCTAGCTCCTTCCTCTTCCTTCCCTCCCGGCTCTGCAGGTGTGGAGGTGGGGTGGGGAGCACTCAGGTCTGGCTGTTCCCCACCATCTGATGCTGGGCCCCTGACTGCCTCAGGGCTAGCTCTCCTGAAGCCCCCAGACCTCGGTTCCCTTTGCAGCCTCTCTTCCGCCTGTGGGTCCAGGCTGGCTGTTTAATGGATCTGCACCACACTGTAGGGAACTGCCCTTAAATAAATGATAGCTCCTGCAGAGCTCTCCTTGCTGGTCCCTGGAGAATTTGAGGGTTTGTTTATTTAAGGAGTGAGTCTTTCTCAAGTCCTTCTTATACCAAGGAAGCCCCTCCCAACCTACCCTTGCAAACAGCCATTAACAAAACTGAGGCCTCTGGGAAGCGTTTTTTTCTCTGAGAGGGTTGGGCTCTAGAACTGCAGGCCCAGATGATAAGCCTCCCCCCATCCCAGCCTCACAGTCATCAGCCCTCCAGCTGGGGTACGAGACAGAAAACTGGGCTTCCAAACAGATGAGTGTTAACTGTGACATGTAACTTTTCCACATATTCCGGGAAGGTGGGTGGGGCTGGCCACTTGACGTTGAGGTCTCTAGGCTCCTAAAATAACCACAGCAGTCAGCCAGCTCCAGGGCTTCCCGGACTCTGAGCACACCTGCCACCTGGGGATCCAAAGTGGCTGCTGATCATGGAGGGGAAGAGGGCAGGGGGAGGGGCGGGGCAGCTTCTGCATTTGGGGTCGTCTGCTGATTATTTCTGCTGCCGGCCTGCGCATACTCTCAGCCACTCCAGGATAGAAACCATTAGAGCCCAGGGACCTAGCATCATCTGGGGGAGGTCCAGCTAGAGTTATCAGTTACAGAGGCACAGCTTATAGGAAGGGGTATTATTGATTGCCCACTACATGCCAGGTTCTCCATGACACAGTTGGAGAGAGGGACAATCTATCTGGCTTTGAGGGATCTTCCTAAACTCCCTCCAAAGACTCAGCCTTGATATGAGGCTTCATATCTTCTGAGTGTTCCTCAAGGCCCCTGTGGCAAAGGCTTGGTCTCCAGTGTGGCACTCCTAAAGTGTCTACAACCTTCCAATAGTGTTTTGGTTTTTTTTCTGATTTAACTTCTGAGTGGAAGTCTTTGGGTCATTGAAGCATATCTTTGGAGGGAATTATGGGACCATGAAGTGAGTGGTTTTGCTTTGCCATCCCCCACCCCCACCTCCATGATTCACTGCCTCATCACAGGTTCCCAGACCACAGGGGTTCCGTTGATCACAGACAGAAACTCCTGAAACCAGGAGCCAATGCCAACGTTTTCTCTTATGAGTCGTGGTCTCCAGGGTCTGTCCTAGTCAGCTGACTCAAGCTGAGTGCCTGTCCCTCTTCAGAGTAGAGGCACATGAGGTGGGGTGAGCTGTGGTGTCTCTCTGAATGGCTCACAGTAGGCAAGCAACAGGGCAGAGATTCCTGCTGGAGTGTTTGACTTCGAAGCTGTGGCTTTTTGTATCTGGCCTCTTGTGAAGCGAGCAGCCAGGAGCAGAGAAAGCATCATCCACCGGACAGGACCAGACATGCTGGCACTGGAGTCTCAGCCCCTGGCTCTCATTCCCTGGCATCTTGTATGAAACTGGAGAGAACATGGGAAGTTTCCAAGCTTGCTTACCATTCTTCAGCCCATCCCTTGACTTAGCCTTGGGGTCGTGATGAGAGGGACCCCTTGCCTCACCACCCAGAGAGAGGAAGCGGGTTCCAGGAAGGGGGATAACAGGAATCAGGCATCTGGGTGACTGGACATTCAGAGTATGAAACAGTCTCTGGAGAGAGATTTTCATGCTCCCCACCACCCCCAACTACATTGACAGGGGGGACTTTGTGGGCAGGGGACTTGTGTGGTCAACTCTGGGCTTTTGGTTTAATGCTCCCTGACACCATTTTTTAAATTCATAACCATTTTCCAGCAGGAGTTTGCTTTTTCATTTTGTGCTGGGCCCTGCAGATGAGGAAGCTGGCCTGCCTTGCCAGCAAATTAGCAGACAGACCATCTTTTAAAGCGGCTGTCTGTCATGGAGTGGTGACTGTGTAGCATGGAGCCAGACAGAGGGAGTCTGTGGAGCAGGCTGCTGCAGGCCCACGAACCCATAGAACCAGAGCCTGGAGGCCTGGAGCTCCACGGGAACCGTCAGAGAGGCAAGGGAAGCCAGAAGGGGCCTTCTGCGGGGAGGGGCAGGGCGAGCCGAGAGGGACAGGGCGCTCCTTGTCCTCTGGGTTGGTCTGCAGTGACAGATTCACCAGGTGGTTGAGGATGGGGGATTGAGTAGGAAGCTGGCAGGGGAGCAGCTGTCTCAGGGCCTTGCCTCTCCAAGGAAACCTCCCTGAAACAAACCCCAAGGGCAGGTGGATGGGCACAGCTGTGCCAGCCTGTCCCCAGGGTCCTGGTGGACTCTCGGCCAAGCCCTTCATTTCCCTTTTGGGACTGGTCAAAGGGGAAAGGACATACCAAGCGGCTATGTTCTGGCCTGGCAGTCCCAGTTGTGGGGGAGGGGATGCTCCCTCATCCCTATCAGGAACCCATGCCAGACATTCACTCCTCAGGGGCCTCGTTCCGAGGAAACAGGTGCTGGCATTGGGCACAGCTGAGGAAGGAATGTGAGCTTGTGGCAGGGCAGGGTGGGGAGGGGCTTCCTCAGCCTAGGACATTCTAGAAAGCAGTGGAACAGGGACTTGGGGGTGTTGGGACACTGGGGTACAGTAGGAGGTTTTGCCCAGGACACCTGGTCTATGGTTAGACGCTAAGAGTTTAGAATTGCTGTACTGAGGATGGAAGGGATAGTGTTCATTTCACTGGGGATTTCTTGTGTGTGTGGGGGTGTGTGTGTGTGTGTGGGTGTGGGTGTGTGTGTGTGCATGTGCACTCATACACACATGCAACAGTGTGAAAGTCAGAGGATAACCTCAGGTATTACTTCTTAAATGCTGGCCAGCCAACCTTGTTTTTTGAGACAGGCTCTCTCTCACTTGGTCTGGAACTGACCAAGTAGTCCAGTCTGGCTGGCTTGTAAGCCTCAGAGGATCATCCTGTCTCTGCCTCCCCAGCACATGAACAGACTTCTAGGGGGATCTGTGTTGGGGAACACATGCGAAGATCCCCAGATTGAAAGGGCAAGAGGGATCAGCACAAGGTCATAGACACAGGCTACGTAGGTTAGGTGAATGAGTCCTGGTAGTGGCTTCTAGAGAAATCCCAGCTTTACCCAAACAGGCCAGGCAAAAACCTGATGCTCCTCCCCCAAAGCCTCTGCATAAGAGGGGCTTCACTCATGTGCTTTAAACCCACAGTTAACAGACAGGGGATCAGAGGCTTGGCTGATTTAGTTACGGTAATTCACACACTCTTGAGCACCAGAGCTAGGCCACATTACTGTCTGGCTTTGGGAATGGGGCCTCTCTAAAGGTGGGTGGGAGGCAGGAAAGGCAAGGGGCCTCCTGAGCCACCCATTGGTAGGATGCTTGGGATGGTTCCTGAATCTATTCACTCACAGGCTGGGTAACATCAGGCAAGCTGCTAGATCTCTCTGCCTCCATGTCTCAGTTCATGTAATGGGGCTAACACATCTCCTCATGTGGAGAGAGTCTAAGGATGGAAGTCACACAAGGCATTTGGAAGAATGTCTGGGAGGGTGGCAAAGTCTCTGGGGCCTCTTGCTCTTACATCTTGGTTCTGGGAAACCACGAAAGTGAATTATCTGGGAGAAATACAGGTTCCCCAGAGCTCTGCTTTGGAGTTTCATGTGTCTGGGGATAAGCCTTTGGGGTAGCAGAAGGGAGGAGTCTAGGGCTGTCTGGGATGAGCTAGGAGCTTCACCACAGTGCTCCTAAAGTTGGAAAAGGTTGTTAGGTCAAGAAGTGGCCCTCTGATCTTCTCGTCTCCCACTTCCACTGATCCTGCATAGGGGGTGGGCCAAGGAGGAGGACCGGAGAAACCTCAGTCCTGCCTGGCTGGTTGGTTTCCCAACTGGAAGAGCAGATACAGCAAAGAGGGCAGGGAAACCCAGATCCCTCCCTCCTTTCTCTGCTCCACCCTCTCTTCTAGAAATTGAGCAGGCCCTTTGTAACCTGGCCTTAGTGATTTGGGTACACGTTGAGTGCGCTCATTGCCCTTTGGGGAGTCTCTGGGGACCTGGGACCAAAGGAGGAGGGTGGGGAGGAAGCTGCAACTTCCCATATTCATTTGCTTATCATACATATATAGTAGGGTGATTTGCCTGGCTTTCGTTTGCCATGTCCACCTTAAAACTTGTGTGGTTTCTACAAAATGGAGCCAGGGTGCCTGGAGGGAGGCGAGCAACAAGGGAGCCCCCTAGATCGGGAACAATGTCATCTCAGCAGCGAAAGATCACAAGGTGCACGTCCTCAGCCCACAGTACCCACTTGGAAACGGAAAGGATGGAAATGAAGTCCAAAAATGTTCCAGGGAAACGGGGTGCTCCAGCCCTCCACGACTCACTTTCCCATCCCCGCTCCTGATGAGACTTCTGGGCAGCATTATCAGGCCATCCCTATTCAACCTGGAATCACATGGTTCCTCCCTGCACCGAGTGCCTCCAATGTCATCCCAAATGCTACTGGTATGCCCCATGTCAAGGATCTACCTGCCTGAGCTTTTGCTGGGACCCACATGCTGCACCCTGCACACAGTAGGCATTTGTAGGACACTTGAACAAATGGCTTTTGTTTCCCATCATCTCAGGAGGGTCATAAACCTCCTAGAACAGAGGCCCCTGAGCTGTTCTTGTCGTAAATATTTGGACAGAAGACATTGGCTTGGGTTGGAGGTGGTTTTCCAAAGTCCACATACTAAAGCTTGGTCACCAGTGTGCTGTTATTGAGATCTTTAAGGGACAGTGCCCAGGGCTGGGGAGACAGCCAAGTGAGGTGCTTGCCACAAACATGAGGACCTGAGTTCAAACCCCAGAACATATGCTTGAAAAAGCTGGGCATGGTGGCATGCCCTTACAACTCCAGGGGAGAAAGACAAGCAGGTTCCTTGGGGCCCACTGGCCAGCCAGCCTGGCCTATAAAATGAACTCCAGGTCAGTTAGAGACCTCGCATCAGGGAAAACAAGGTGTCTAAGGGATGACAGTTGAAGTTGTTCTCTAACCTCTACATGTGTGCATGCCCCAAAATACCTGTGTGCACATGATTATTGCACACCTTTGCAGGCACACACGCATGCACACGTACACACACACACACACACACACACACACACACACACACACACACACGAGGGTGAGGGGAGCCTAATGGAAGAAAGTGAGGTGACTGGGGTGTGTCCTTGGGGATATTGGGTCCTCTTTCTCACTTCTCAGACACAAAGCCATGAGGTGAGCAGTCTCCTCCTCTGCCTCATACTGCTCCACCATGACCCAAAGCACCATGGCCAAGAGCCCATGCACTAGACCTCCAAAACCGGGAACTCAAGTAAACCTTTGTCCTTGGTTAAGTCAATTAGCTCCAGCATTTTGTCATAGCAGTGGAAAGCCGACTAACACAGACACTGAGAGCAAGAACTGTCTGAGGACATGAGGAGACTGAGTCGTGCCTCTACCAGAGTGCCATGTCACAGGCCTTCAAGTCCAGGTGTTGGTAAGCCCAGCTGTGCAGCAGAAGCAGACACAGCCAGGACATCAAATCTGCTCTGGTCGAAATTCAACACTAGGCATTCTCAGAGTGCGGTCCCTAGACCAGTACCAGCGTCAGCTGGAAACTTGTTAGAAATGCAGAGTTCTAGGCCCCACCTCAGACCTGCTGGCTTTGAAGCTCTGGGGATGGGATCTGGGGGTCTGCATATGAATAAGCCCTCCAAGGGATCCCCTCACTTCTGGCTACCCTAACTCCATACCAGACAGGTGGTTCCCGAGGCTGCCGAGAGAACGACACAGCTTCACCATCCCCTGCCCCCCCAATCCTGCCTGCTCCAGTCTCCAGGTGCCCCAGGGCCTGGCATCATATCAAGTCTGAGCTCTCTCCGCTCTCCCTATCCATCAGTCTAGGAGGCCCAGCCTGGTTCTGTCTGGACTCAGCCAAGTGCCCCCAGGTTCTTCCCTAGAAAAGAGGGGAGAAGCTGAGCTGGAAGCCTGTTCCCCACACTCAGTGCTGGGCATTCCAAGGTCCTGGAGACACAATGCATTCTAACATTGCAGGCGAGGTGGCAGACTGGGTAGTGTGGACAATAGGGCCTTGTGTTCCCCCCACGCCTTCCTGCGGGCTGTTCTAGAACCAGGGCTAGAGAGGGAGGCTGAGCCATCAAAAGCACCATCCAATGGCTGGTCCTGTCTGCCTCTGCTCAGGCCAAGGTTGGAGAGGGGGGCCTCAGCACCCTGTTCCTCTCTTCCTGGGGTTGTGCCATGTCCCTTTACCTGATAGCTTCCAGAACTGTCTAGGTTCTCCATTGAGCACAGTTTTAGGAGGAAGACATTCAATGCCAACGACTCCCCCTCCCCCCCTGCACCAGTCCTCTGCTTCTTAGGTGGGGGGGTGGAGGGGGGATGGGCAGTGGACAGAGTTCTCTGGCCAACCTGAAGCCCCGGCCTGCAGCATCCTCCTCTCGATGGCTGCTCTCTCTCTTCATTACTCCAATCACATCAACCCTGACAGGCGTGTATTTATTACTGTCCTGACGACAGCCATTTCTCACCCAGTGATGCGCAGACTGATAATGAGCTTGGAGCAGAGCTAATGAGGAACTCCCCCGGCCCTCCCTGGCAGCCTGGCCTGAGACTGCCCATCTGCCAACCCCCCGGATATAGGAACCACACCCAGGCACGGAGCGAAGACTCTGAACAGAGAAGTCCTGGGTCATACCACTGAGCGGCACAGAGTGCTGCCCAGAGAGAGGAGACCACAGGATGATGGACAGCAGGCATAGACGTGCTCCTCTCTGGCTTCCAAGACCTTGTGCCAGGGCAGCAAGGGACAAACAATGGTGTTGGCCAGGCTGGCTGCCAGGTGGGAGGCTGGACTGACATTTTGGGGGTCTGGTTCCCAAAGCACAGAATGTCTAGAGAAGTCAGGAGGACTGGGGGAAGACAGGCAGTGGCGTACACACCTCCCAAGTATGAGGACCTGAGTTTGATCCGTAGGAACCCCCATGAAAAAGCTGGGCACAGTGGCACACACGTGTAATCCCAATGCTGGGGAAGCAGAGACAGGTGGGTCTTCTGGGCTCGCTGGTCAGCCAGCCTAGCTGAATGGGTGGGCCCCAGGCCTGTGACAGCCCCATCTCAAAAATCAAGATAGACAGCTCCTGAGCAATATCACCTAAGGTTGATGTCTGGCCTCTACATGTATTGCACACTGATTTGCACATGCACCCATATGAACATGCATGCATACACACGTGTGCCCATATGGACATGCATGTGTATATGTGTGCCCATATGAACATTCATGCACATAAATGTGCAAACACATATGCGCACATGCACCCATACAAACATGCATGCACGCACATCCACACACATACATCGAGAGCAGATAGATGACAGAACCATGTTTAAAGCACCCAGCTGGTGTTGCCTGTCCAGGCAGAGCCCGGTGCCCAGAGCTGCCACAGAAAAGACACTACAATGAAGACTGTGTTCTGATGGAAGATGGTCTTTTCTAGAAGATAAATTCAAACATGCCATGGAGAAGCTACATATTAGACTGTTATCAGCTCTGGAGGTCTTGGGTGAATGTTTTTACTGGATCTTTTCATAAAACCTCAAATTCCTGTGAGTAATATGTTCACAGACATACCATTTGTCCTTCACCCAGAACAATAAGGAAGTTGGCCAGAAAATATTAATGTCGCTAGCACTGAAGTTCAGAGACAGGTGGTCACTTGACTTAGTAGAGACAACATACACAGGTCATCTGCTCCCAGGTCAGTACCCCCAGTCACTCAGCCCTTCTGGAAGACACCCACATACCTGTCAAGGCTCATTTTCAGCACCAACTTGACTGGGTTTGGATTTACCTAGGAATTACCCCTCTGGTTTTCCCACAAGGATGTTTCCAGAAAGTGGAGAGGGAAGACACACTCTAAATGTGCTGCCCAGAGAGAGGAGACCACAGGGATGATGGCCTTGGACTAAACTCCTTGGGATGGAGTCTTGGACTAAACAAAAAGAAAAGGAGCTGAGCACCAGCATGTTTCTCTCTGCTTCCTGACTGCAGGTGCAATGTGACCAGTTGCCCTGAGCTCTTGCCGCTGGCCCTGAGGTCTCTAGAGCAACGGGCTGTACCCTCAAACTGTAAGCCAAAACAAACCCTTCCTTAAGTTTCATTCATGAGTATTTTGTTATAGCAACGAGAAAAACAAATAACATGAAAACGTCTAGAGGTCTCTGTCCCTAAGGAGAGTCTGCCAGTCCTCCTTGCTTGGCTCCAATGCTTCTATAACAAGGCTGCTGATTGGTTTGTCCAGTCTCAATTAACAAGGAAGGAGGGGTGCTGTGGGAAATTCTGTATGGCAAATGTGTTGCTAATAAAACACTGATTGGCAGTGGCTAGGCAGGACGTGTAGGCGGGACTAACAGAGAGAATAAAAAGAACAGGAAGGCAGAGGGAGGCTCTGCCAGCCGCCACCAGGACAAGCAGCATGTAAAGATGCCGGTAAGCCACGAGCCATGTGGCAAGGTATAGATTTATAGAAATGGATTGATATAAGATATAAGAACAGTTAGCAAGAAGCCTGCCACGGCCATACAGTTTGTAAGCAATATAAGTCTCTGTGTTTACTTGGTTGGGTCTGAGCGGCTGTGGGACTGGCAGGTGAAAGAGATTTATCCTGACCGTGGGCCAGGC
>CABHPQ010142180.1:0-7500 GCA_902168405.1 Peromyscus aztecus | reverse complement strand
GCTGCATTGGTGGCTACAGTTTTAAAAGACACAGGGAATCTGGCTTAAGTCATAACATGAGCTCATGTTATGCAGTGGCAATCCAAGTATTTGGTGCTGGGTCATATCCCCCCCGTCACCTGGTTTCTAAATCGCATATTGACGGCCTCCATGGTCTGCCTCTCTAGTGCTACCCAGAGGGGTTTCCAGGGCTCCAACAGTCCCTCAAGAGTCCCCACCTCCACCACAGCAGCTCAGTTCCCCGTGTGAGCTGCCTGCCAGTAATATTTCCTTCTCCCTGGATGATCACGGCATCAAAATTTCATGGCCCCTTTGGGCCACTAATCGCTTCCTAGTTGGCATCAAACTTTAATTGCCTTTCTTACCTCATTCCTCCCCCATCCCAAACCCTGTTCCATTTGGGAGATTCCTGTGGGGCTTGGTCACTAGCCAGCCAGTCACCAGAGTCTCAAGAGACCCGAGGAAGGCCTCTCCAACAGCTCTGGGATGCCCATGGGCAGGGGATGGCAGGAGGGCGGAGAGAAGGCATCCTGTATTCTGCCAAGCTCAAGCCTTGTGAGAATATAACAGGGGTGGAGGCAGAGCCAAGAGGAAGAGGAAAAGAGGGGGAAGAAGGGGGTGAGGAGGGGAGGAGGGGAGAGGAGGAGGGGGTGAGGGAGAGGAGGAAGAGGAGGAGCCATGTTAAGCTCTGCTGCCCTCCTTAGGTCAGTCCTGTCTCCCCACAGCACAGCTGAGCATCTCCCAGGCCAGCGGTTGAGTCTCACTGAGAAGATGGTAGAAGATGTCAAGGGGCATCCTGGGGCAACGCCAAGAAGACACGCATTGGGATCACAGAATCCTGGGGTCATGCCGACAGTTTGACGCCTCAGCTGGAGCACCTGGGCAGTTGGCCTTGCTGAGCTTCTCTACTTTCCTCCTTTGATGTTGGGCAGGGCCATAGCCAATGCTGGCCAATGACTGTCAAAAGAGGGACTGACATGACGTGTCCTGCCTCCTCTCCTCTCCAGGATCCTGTGTCTTACATTCAGTGCATCTATGTACACGAAGGCATCGCCACAAACTTGTCACCCCTCCTCTCTATTCCTGTACCCTATCAGGGTACAGGGCACCTGGCAGGACTCAGTGGGTACCCCAAGGCCAGGCCGTTAGAGGCAGCTTCTTTGGCAAAACCAGAGCCAAGAATGGCTGGGGTGTGGTGGGTACCAGAACTTCTGCGCAGGGCCCTCCCTCAATGGCAGCATGGTGGGCAGGGCCCTCCCTCAATGGCAGCATGGTGGTGCCACCATCAGAGGCTACAACTGTTGGGGTCAGGCTCTTGATCTGGGGTGTTCTGCTGCTTGGCACAAGGAGGTCTCCACAGAACAAAGGAGACCACAGACACTTTAGAAGTCACTCATCCGTGCAAGACTGGAAGCTGGAGATGTAGGCAGGGCCAGGTGGCAAGAGGAAGAGTGAGTCATTCATGCATTCATTCATTCATTCATTCATTCATTCATTCATTCATTCATTCATATGTATTTGTTGAGCCCCTGTGTACCAGGCACTGCCGTCGAGGCTGGGAATCTAGTAGTGAATACAAGAGAGAAATTGCTACACGAAAGACCACGTATCTTGTCCAAGCACTGGGAGACATGTTCTGCAGAAGGAAGGGCAGAGACAGTGGTGCCTGCTCTGAGAGGCCACAGTATAGGTGTTCAGAGATGGGGACGGGACATCGGGTAGGGTCCCGAGGAAACCAGAAGTCAGTACGTAACTACACAAATGCTAGAGGGCGTTAGAGGTCAGCTTACAGAGAGCTCCAAACACAGGTGGATCTACACAGACACGAGAGAGAATGCGTGCAGATGACACGGTGAGGGAGCCGAGGAGGGACTCGGCCACTCTTGTAGCCATGTGACCAGAACATTCAAAGCCTCTGCGGTTTGTCAAGAGCATCTACAAAGTTATCCCAAAACCACCACAAGGAGCTAGATGCTGCTCTTCATTCCCTCACATCAGAGATGAAGCAGGCTCAATTCAGTATCACATTGTGATGGAGGTGGGAGCCGAAAGAGGCAGACCCAAGCTGGGGACTCCCCGACATCAGGAGAGCTGTGCCAGGCTCCTGGCTCAGTCATAGCCTGGTTCACACTCCCTTCCCTGAGTGTGCCCAGAGAACTGCCAGTTTTTCCACCCCCTTCTGGGGTGGGGTCTTGGGAAGTCCTGATGCTCTTTCATCCAGCGAGGCTCCCTGGCTCTGCCTCTCCCCAGCGTATGGACAGCAGGGGCTGGTAAGCGGTATGCAACCAGGGATGGTTCGGCGGCACCCGGCTTGTTTTCCTTTCCATTATAGGCAGCAGACCGCTCCGCTGCTGGCCCATTTGTTGCTATTGGCATCCCAAGGCCCCAAATTACAATGACTAATTCTTACCACTTAGGGAGCTCTAGGGGCCTTTGCTGCAATGTGCTGGGGATGGGATAGCCAAAGTGGATAACCCACAGCAGCTCAGAGACCCAGTGTCTCCAGCTCCCCACTCCCCAAGGGGCCGGGAGTCAGGAAATGGGCTTCCTGACAAGCAGGGAACCCATTAAATTCTAGAACAACCAACACCGCACAGGCCAGTCCCTTCATCAACATGAGGCAATGTCTAACAGCCAGCTGGTATAAGGTAGTGAGCCCTCCATCGCTGAGGGTATGACGGTTGGCCACACGAGCACTGGTCCTAGATTTGCAGGGCAGCTTCAGGTAACTCTCCAGGTATTCTCTGAACCCCTAAGACAGGAGACAAGCCCATTCTCCCTCTCCTTTAGCTTACAGCTTGACCGTGTCCTAGGAAACAAGGTCAAATGCATTACAATATGCAGTTTAACACACCATCTTAAACTGAAGGTCCCACTTAAACACAGGTCTGCTATAAAGGATTTGGCCTCCTTCCCGGCCCCCTTTCCATGATGGAATGAGGATCCTGGCCCCTACTCCAGCCTTCCAGTAGAGGACGTAGGGGAGAGGCAGTCGGTCAATAAGTATTTGCTGAATAAGTGCAGGAGAGTATTCCCACAGCAGGTGCAAGCTGCCTGCCTGATTTGGTCTCTGGCTTTGGGTCCCAAGTGGACCCCACCCCACAAAGGGGGAACTTCTTTAGCCAGCGGTAGCAAGGCCCAAACTCCATCACTCATCTCACCATACCAACAATGTTCCAGAGCCCCCAGCTGACATCAAGAGGTACCCAGGGGGAGAGGAGAAGGGGACAGGGAGAAGCAGGGCCATTTCCCATCCTATGCTCATGCCCCTGTGGAGCTTTTGACAGCTGAGCCCCGGGCAAGCATGACACAAGCCCTCCTGGTAATTAGCAAGAGGCCCTGATCAATAAGTTATTTTTTGCTGTCAGTAATTAATAATTACAGCTTAGCCACACCATGTAATTAAACTTTCATCCCATTCCCCCGTGTGCTGTTTGGCTTTTATCGTGATTAGCTCCCAGCACTAAACTTTCTCCCTTTGGGGCCCTCCAGGAGCTTCCGGATTGGCATTTCCAGGCCTCCATCAGGGTTCCCCCACTGTCTGGTTCATTCAGCCTCCAGTGTCCTCTTGTTCCCCCGCCCCAGGTGCAATTCTCTTGAAGAAGAACCTCCTAGAATGGCTGGTTCGGCAGCTCCTGCCCTCTTCCCCACCGCTTGTGCGTGCAGGCCAGGGGCCAGGATGCCTTCTAGCAATGGTCAAGCTCACAAGCATATGAAAAGTCTCCAAAGCACTCAGACTGTCAGGCTCACCAGGGCCTTCCAATCCCAGCTCTTGAGGATTGGTGGAAATCTCTGTATGTGACTAGCTCCTGGGAGCTCAGAGCATGGAGGACCACTCCAGGAAACACTAAGGTTGTCACAGAAGGAAGTTTGTAGCTCCTGTGGATGAAGGACTTGCTGGGGCCTCTCCCTGGGGCTTCTAGCCATGCCAAGTCTTCAAAGACGGAGATAATGTTCCCAAGGTACAGATGAGGAGACAAGGCTTCCAGTGGCTAAGAGTCTTGCAGAAACATCTCTGTAGCTGCCTTCACCAGATCATGAGAAACCTTTCTTCCTAGTTTGGGAGAGAATATTTTCTGTGCTATCACTGCATTTTGTCTGGGAAATGAGCAGAAATCATGTAAGATCCATTTGGGGACAAATGGCCAAATGATAGTTTTCAGTACATCCAGGTAATGTAGCTTTAGTCCTGCACCTGGAAAAAGAACTAGGAAAAAAAAATCTCCATGGCATCCCAATGTAGTGACCACTGGGCACTTGTCTCAAAGGAGGAGCAGCTGCTGGGTGTCTCCTGTGTGTGTCAGGTCTGCAGAATGGTAGTGCTGGCAGTTTTAACTATACTCAAAGGATCAATGGCAGGGCCTTAGAGGCAGAGAAACTCTAACCCCAAAGCAGATTTAAAAAAAAAAATGACCTGTGCCCTAACCTCACCCCTCAGACAGCAAACCCAGCATCACCTTCAAGGTGGAATCCAGAGATTGTCTTCCCATAATCCTCTGCAGGGAGACAAATGGAAGGGGGACCAGTGCTGGCAAACAAACATCCTCAGAGCCAGAGAACATAATCAGAGCAGAAGGGGCCCGGGCAGCTCCCCAGTAAGACAGAGAAACAGCCGGGAAAGGGCTTCTCTGATCCTGTCAGGAGGATGGAACTTATTTGGGAGACACACAGGGATGGGAGGCCAGAACTTCAGTAGACACTGGCATCATGGCCTCAGGGGGATAGGCAGGTGTGGAAGTGGGTGGAGCATGAAGATACCAGAAGAAGGTGCCCTGGAGACACCATAAGGGCTTGGTCCTAGATGGGCGACCGATTAGTGAGTCACCTGCCCCTCCCAAGTCCAGTTACACAGCTGTTGGGAGTCTGCACAGAAGTGGGGCGAAAAGGTACCACACAAGTTGCTACCCCTTTGAAACCTCCCTAGGGCCATCTCAAAACAAACTCGCCAGGCACCCAGAGTGCAGGACAGCCCATTCCTACGCTGTCAGGACCACTGTCCTGGGTCTCCACAAAATCCCATCCTAGACAAGAGGCCCCAGCTACAGAGGGTCCTGGTAGCAGAGAGAGGGGCTCAGGACTCCTACCCTACGTATCAGTGTGGTCTTGGGCTAGTCAATTCGTTGCAAAGGGCCTCAGTTTCCCCATCTGTTAAATGGCTACTAGAATGCAATGACCTCCGAGGTCCCTGCCTACTGGAAGGTTTTACGGTGACTATAAAATTAATAACTTTTATTGCCTTTACATTTATGGAGCTCGTTAGAAAATTTCCAAGTGCTTTTACCTAAATTACCGTGTAAAGTCTTTAAAGTCTTCCCCTCGACCCTGTGAGTGACAACCGGTAATTTTTATCTCCGATCTTGGCTTTGAGGATTGCCTGACTTGGGACACAATGGGGTCCCTGCTTTCCGAGGCTCTAGGACCCCAGAGGTGGAGAAGGGCTCTGTAGGGGAATTGCAGAGCCTCCATCCCAGTCCCTCCCAACCTGGTTCTTGGGTAGGTCTGGCTTCCCTCTGAGCCCGGAAAACCCAAAGAAATCTAAGGCCAAACCGGCGAGTCTGGGGATTCAGTCCAGACTCCTTCTCTCTCTGCCCCCAGCAGGCGCCGCTCAGCCACTGCTGCCACCACCAGCTGGATCCTCGAACCCCAAATGCAAGAAGAAAGCTCCGGTGCCGCTGCCCTAACCTGCCAGGACCCTCCAGGGGACCCGGGAGACGGCTGAGCATCCGCTGCAGGAGGCAGGGAGAGACAACCCCATCACACCTCCTTTCCAACACACCCACTCCACACCCACTAGCTCTTCACCGCCAGGCTGGCTGCTCTGGGCAGCTACAGATCAAAGCAGCAGTGGACAGACATCCAGCGAGCTGTGGAAGCCGGAGCCTGGGACTGCCCGCCGGGTGTCTGGAGGGTGGGTTAGGTCTGCCGCTGTCCCTGCCGCTCGGCTCCAGGCCCATGCCGCCAACCCACTCCAGCTCCAGCGCCCGGCCAGGCAGCCAGGAGCGGGCTCCAGTACGTGGCCAAGCAGAGTGACTGCTCCTGAGGGGAAACCAAGCGGGCATCCTGAACCCCATTACGGCTTCTTCCTTGCTTCTGCCTGCCCCCTCTTCTCGCCCCGGGGCACCCACGGCCTTGCCTTTCACTTAGGACCCCAAGCAGGACCCGGAGCCTAGGGAGTTCAGTGGAGCCAAGGCTGGAATGACGCGCCCCTCCTTTCCCGGCCAGAGGGCACCCACGAAGGCCCACCTACTACACCTTAGGTGCTTAGGTGCTTCTCCACCTCCCCCGGAGATCTCACCATCTCCATCCAGAAAGGCCAGAAGTCTCGCGGACACTGCCCCACCCCAAAGAAAGCCCTAAAAGTCGAAGAAGGGGAGAGCTTTGAGACTCCTAGGAGATGGTTCAGCCTGGGCTAAGCGCGGTGTCTTAGGGGGCACTCCTTTCCCGCCCATCCGAACCCGTTTCCCAGTCCCACGTGGAGAGTGTCGCCCATACTGTACCTTGGGCTCCGGCCGAGTGGATCCGATGCAGGGCCAGTAGAGTCCAGATCGGCAGCCTCCACATGCTGGCCATCCTGGTGGAGGGGTCCTCTAAGGTGCACCCTCCTTGAGACTTGCTTTATAATCCTGTGGGGTCCCGGTACCCCGCGCCTTCGTCCCGGGAGACTGTGTGGCCGAGTCCAGGACGCTATGGCCGGAGGGGCCGCGCCGGCGACCCCAAATGCTCCTTCCTCCTTCTGTGCTTGCTGCTCCGCAAGGGGAGGGGAGAGCAGAAAGGGGCCAAGTCTCCTTTCAAACTCAGGGCGTCTATATCCCTTAGCACCCCGACTCCGACTACTTCTCGCAGGCAGAGCGACCCCTGCGATCCGGTTTGGTTGCTGGCCGAGCTCCCGAATGAGAGGACAACTTCAGGAAACTTCCTCCCGATGGCCACGTTGCCCGCCTCCCGCCCCTCCCCGCCCCCTGGTTGGGTTCTCCCGGGCCGACGTAGTCACTGTGGTTCTAGACGCCCGGCCCCTGGGACTGGATGCAAGCGGAGCGCAGCGGCAGGCGCGGGTGCCGGGTGTCTTTCAGAGGGGGCGCAGGGTTCGGGGGGTGGGGGCGCGGTTAGCATAACGGTCCGAGTCTCCCTGGAGCCGAAGTTTTCTTCTCTTCTAACTTTGCAGGCGTCACCTGGCAGGGCCGAGCCACCCTTTTCAGCTCCGCGGTCCTCGCGCCCAATTCGAAGATTTCGGGGTTACCTCCCCGGGGGCTTCGGTGCCGGGCTCGCCCTCAGCTCTGCGCCCCTCTGGCTAGCAAACTTTGCGGGTCCCGCGGGCCGACGCGCAGCCCCGTGCACCCATGTCTGCGCCAGCTGCGGGTGGCGATGGATGCCCGGCTCGGGTGCCCGGCTGGGAGGCCAGGGTTCTAACCAGCGCCCGGGGCGCGGAGCCTCTTGAGGGCGATCCGGTGGAGGAGACCAGCGGGTCCTGCTCTCCGCCGCGCCCCGGCTGGAGCTCCGCGC